>JAMWYP010000005.1:9657054-9941690 GCA_025563575.1 Acacia pycnantha | reverse complement strand
TTGTTGTGTCATGCTACGCTTGCATTTATCGTGACGAAGCTTAGGCGTCTCAGATAAAAGGCCAGAAGGCAGCGAAACTGGTGATTGTTTGACCAGTTGCTGCTGCGCCCAATTGGCCCTTTGTCAAGAGTATCGTGAGCTCAAGGCTCGTGGATTCGACATGTCTGCTGGTAATTAAATCTGTGATCTAAGTCTTTCATTATTTAAATTGTGTATGTGGATGTCAATGTTAAGTGTCATGTAGGTGAAGGCTAAAAATCTCTTTCACGTGTCATGAGTTTGAATTTGATATGCATGTTTGACAAACCATAAAACCGTGGTTTTAAAAGTCTTTTCTCACAAGCCGAATCAAAACTCCTCTCACATATTTATCTTATAAATCAAAAAAGTTATTCTTCAAAAATTAATCCAAACATGTACATATACTATACCCTACCAATAAATTGTGTTTGTGATGGAATGGAAGTGTGGAAATGCAAACTACGGTGTGTGAGGACGGTTGGTCCAAAGTGGTTGAAGGTGGCATGACCCGTTAACGGTGGTCGTTGTTGTCATCGCTATTTCTAAACTCGAATAATTAATGCACTACTATAAATATGCTTTAACATCCATTTTTGGTCTATTTTATGTCCCTTTAAGGAGGGACGCTCTTTCAAGGAGACGCCGAGTTACGACGCCCCAAAAAAATAAGGACGCCTTAAAGCAGGTTAAGACATCCCAAATTTGTTGCCATCGCTATTTCGGATTGAATAATTAATGTCCTCTATATCGTTGGTGAACTTCAAGTATTTTATTTTGTTTTGGGTTGATCGTCTTACTTCATCTTTCTTCTCTATGTCCTCTATAAAGTATATTGTACTATATTGGATGTGCATGCTTTCAACAATTTAGATCACACGGTATCCCAAGAAAAAATCTCTATGGTAATAGAGGAGGTTGTGCGTCAATTATAGGCACTAGTTATGATTGTCCATGATACTGTATTTATTATAATTGATATGTCAAGTTTAGTGAGAGGGAATAATAAACTTATGCTTTGCTTGGATGGATAAAAATGGGAGAGGAATAAAAGTAAGATGGAAAATGGGGGGAAACAAGTTTTCCCCTGCTTGGATAAGAGAGAAAATGGGGGAGAAAGAAGGGGAGGAAATGGCAGTGGGTCCCACACCCTTTTTTCCTCCCAAATTTCTCTCCACAAGTGGAGAGATTTGGGGAGAAACATGAATTGTCTAACTCCTACGTTTAAGCGACGCATTCAGCCATTTCCTGTATCTTTCCCGTCGATCCTTTCATTGCATTATTTCCGGTTATTTCCCTGTATTTTTTTATTTATTAATCGTTTCCTTGCATCGTTGTTTTTTTTAAAAAAAAAAACATTGAAAAAGTTAGACAATACATTTTAATCCAGGGAAACGTCTATGTTTAATTTTTTTAAAAATGTATTTAATTTTTTAATGCCGTTGTGATGTTTAGTTTAATTTTCAAAGATAAATAAATTTGACGATGCTCAAATTTAAGTGATTCTGTCATTGTGATATTTAATTTAATTTTAAATATGATTTATTTTAAAAATGGGATAAGAGTATTTTAGTCATCAAATATTTACCCATTTTCTTTTCTCCCAGTTTTCTCTCACACATCTAAAGCAAAAAGAGTGATAACATTTTCTCTCGTTCTATTTTTTTGGTAGTAACAGTGGCTTCAGCCTTTATATATGAGATATAATCTAAAATAGGGAATCAAGTCCTATACAAACACTTAAAAACACTGTCCCTATATTGTCTGGACAATCATACAAGATTGAGGATCTCGAAAGACCTTTTCTTTTCTCGCAGTTTTTCTTCCCATCCAAGGAGAGGGTTAGACTAGAGGGTTTTTAACTCGGGCCATTATGGGCTCGAAAAAAGGCCCAGGCCCAAACATTGTCACTTTTTCCCATGAAATGCTCACAAAAATGAAGTACGATGGACCAATGGACAGTCGCTTAAGCAAAGGCCTCGAGTCAACTCTGAATACAGAAAAACCCCGTTGGGAGACTTTCCCACCATAGCCAGGTGCGGGACACAGGTTGGATCCGGATTAGTCAAGGCGAAACTCTGAATACCGGATAGGCAACAAAAAATAAATAAATAAATTGAGGTACCATGGGGTTAATTAATTTATCCTTTGCATCCTCAAGAAAGTTTTAACTCTTGTAAGAGATTGTACTAAGAAAAATTGTAACAGATAATTCTTGGCTCGATTTCGTATATGAATCAGTTTTTGGTCTACTGATTGACAATGAACAAAATGCCTAAACTTTTCTACTCGCAATAAAGGCTACTGCTTTCAAAACAGATTTAGGCTCAGAAAAATACTTCCTTTATCTTTGTGATGTTACATGTATGATGTATGAATGATTAAGTGATACATATATAGAATTTTTTTGTTTAAAAAAAGATATATATATATATATATATATATATATATATATATATATATATATATATATATATATATATATATATATATATATATAGTGAGAGAAAGAGAGAGAGTAAAAATTTTGCATTAATAGTGAAAGAATGTGAACAAGGCAGGATTGTAAAAGATTAACCAATGGAAACGGCGAATAAGAGAATTGCTTCTGCCCCACATGGCCCTTTGTTCTGTTTTATGTTGGTTTCACTGATCTATATCATATACACGCTCCGTTACTCTTTCTCAGAAACAGCTATTACATACTTCTTGTTCATATTTATAAGAGATATTTAGAGAATGTCTCAAATATTCTTTGTTAATTTCCTATATTGCCCTCTTTTAATTACTCATATTAATATCATTGTATTTATTGTATTCACTCACACTCTCTCCCCACCACATATAATATCTCTTCCACATATATCTTTTCTCTACTTTTCTTATTTTCTCTCTTTCCTTATACAATTTACATATTTATTCTCTTTAACGAATTTTGTTGATCAACACTATTCAATGAAATGTTTCTTATAAAAATGAATGGAGGAGGGAGAATATTATACTCTATATTCAATGTGCTCTTAACAATATAATAACATTATCCCAAGAAAACTGTATAATAATCCATATGCTTCAAATTATCATTGGATCCAAGCTAATAATATCATTAAAAGATTTTGCCATACGAGCACGTATGATAAACCTGTATATACCCTCTTTTGCTGCCATACAAGTACTTGGTTTTCTTTGTTTTGTTTTGTTCTTTTTTTGCTACAAGGTTTTCTTTGTTTTGCTTTGTTTTTTTTTTCCCCTTTTTTTTTATACAAAAGAGACACCTCAGTTATCAACTATGGGGTAATGCCCATTACAATCCTGACACAAAATAACCTTCAGCTCTGAAGATATGGTTTTTTTTCTTTTCTTGCAACAGGGTTTTCTTTGTTTTCAGTCGTCTAAAAAAGAACAGAGATACTCCTTTAACGATATAAACTGTGAATTTTTAGTCAAACTAGGAAGGTGAGTTATTTAAATACCCCCAAAAAAAAATTCAGTTGGTTCATTGTGCAACTGGAGGCAGAGTATGTCTGAATCGTTCAGCGGCAGTGTTCTTCATTTTTTCAGTTTAGGGCTCAACATTTTGGGATCATTTAGGTAACTAAAATCACTTCAACTCACAAATTCCCTTCTTAAAGTTATTCCACATATTTTTCTTATTCTACTAAGGGTAATATTGTGCTGATTACTGAAAACATTGGGGTCAGAATTTTGGGAGAATTTTGAATTTTGACAATACATGACTATATATAGGTAGAGGAAGGCTGATGACTTATTTTAATCGGTTTGGATTTATTATTTGGTTGTTTTATGATTTTAAAAACATATAATAAATTATTTTTTGGGACATTTTTTCTAATTAAATTTAGGTTAAACAATTTATTTGGGTTAGTTGAGGTATTATTGAAATTTTAATCAGTTTAGTTTTGTAGATTTTGAGGTATATGAAATTATAAGTTATGATTTGGTATTTAAGTTAGAGTTTGATATGATTTTGATTATGTGGAGTTTTGAAGAGCTATTTAATAATTGGGTTATGCTCATATAAGTTAGAAAAGAGATTTAATTGGTCCAAGATGTTGATATTGATGATTTTATGATTATAGGTGTTGGAGATGAAACTTTAATTTATAAAATTGAGTGATTGATGTGAGAGTATGGTACAGAGGTTATCTAAGGATTTTAATGAGTGATTAGAGCTCATGAAATGTGATCTATGACCTTGGATTGTTGAGGTAAGAATTGTCAAGGAAATTAGGATGTTGAGGATAATGGTTGTAGAGGAAATTGGGTTTTTGAGAGTTTAATTGTATAACTTTCTTATTTTATTGTTGCTTGTGGTTGATTGGTAATTACATTGATAATGTATAGGTTTCTTGTGACTGATGATCGCTTGTGTTTTACTCCTCAAATTAAAGTTAGACTTGGAGTTGAGGTAACCGAAGTTATTTATCCTATTATGTTTGCTTTGAGCTATAAGGTGTTTTCAAAACATTACTTTCATCGATACTACTTGTATTTGTTTTGAAAGATTATGTATGTTTGAATATGAACTTGGTTAGTGAGGAAGTGTGTATTTTCTAACTTATATGTATGAGTGGAGATTATTATTAAGATTGTTGCTATTGTGATAGCTATGATGTTTGCGATGGAATGTAGTATAAGGAATGAGAATCCTGTAAATGTTTTCAAAGACTACATTGATATATCGCTTTTTGGTTATAAGATGTAACATCTCATTTTCAAAAGCGAAATATTTTTTTTCTTTATCAGAGTAGAGCATCGGAATAAATAAAGTATTGAGTAACTGATCATACAACGTTAACTGTGGTGTAGCTGTCTATTCATAAAGAACGATACATTTATTTTTTTCATATCTTAACTATCCTTGGTCGGGTCTTCCCGCGGTCTTCACGCATGGTGCTTACTCTGCTTACTCTTATCTTCTATCCTCCGTACTCAAGCTATAATAAGAGTCGAGGTCCAATGCAAATCGACCTCGTGAATCTGCTAACCTCATGCTTATATAAACAATATATGTATAACAGATATTTCTAATATCACAGTAATGATCAAGCCAGTACGTCGTATGATCATTTGATAAAAACTACAATAACATGTAAAGTTATCCTCAATCCGCACAATTACCCCGTGCTACGATGTACGGTCGTGTTTTCAGCGCTAGGAAAACATAACGGCATTATTATGACTATAACCCGTGTAAAGCTGTATTTAGTGATCTAAGAGTACGGTTCCTTAGTCACAGTGCATGTCCAGGACAGAGTCTCGTTCATGGCTTTATGAAAGTATGCACAACATATATAAGCATACTATAAGCATTAGAATCAGTGTTACAAAGACGCCGCGAACGTATCTTCGCCGATGAATACGTGACGTCTCGTCGGTCGGATCGCAATCACAGATATCCTATAAGGATAATATCATATTTAATCAATAAACAATATCGTAACAGATATTCTAGTCACAAATGACCATTTTACCCCTGACCTTAGAAAATCGCTACCCGATAAAATTTCGCTAGAGCTTCGCTACTCTGACTCCTAACTTTCAGAAACTCAATCCCTATTATGTTTTTACCTTATCAGGCATCTTTCAAAGAAATAAGGCATAAAAACAAGAATAGGAATTTCATTTCCTACTTACTAGATCTAACTAACATTTCTACTAAAACTACTAAACTAAAGACTAGAATCTAAAAGCTAAGGACCGAAGAACTTACCCAGAACTTTGCTACTCCTTCTCCAAAGCTCTTCCTTCTCTCTTCTCTCTACAATTTTCGAATTGCTCAAGAGGATTTTGGTGTGAATTGTAAAGAGCATTGAAATGCTATTTATAGAGAAAATTTTGGCATTCTTATAATTCCTTCCAACTTTCTTTTCTTCAATTTTGTCCATAGGATCTAGGTTTTATTTCAAACTCCAATCCTCACCATCCATCCAAGTTGGCCGACCTCTCCCCCTCTTCTCTTTCCTCTGGATGACATCATCCTATTCATTTTATCTTGTGGAGATTTTTCTCCTACCGATAAATTCCCCTGCTCAGTGTTTCTAATCGAATATACTTATAAATCTCAAATACTTTTTGAGGTAAACCTTGAAGTTTATGTACCCTCTTGAGAAGTATTTGGAAGATCAAGAATTATAGTCCAATTAGGGGTCTTTACTAGTCTTTTAGTCATTTTAAGATAAACTCCGTCGGTTACGAAAATGACTTCGGAGATAACCATCTCCGGGATAAAAATTCACTTTTTTATAATATGTCCTGAGGTTAAATACTTAGTTCACATATTTCCAGATACGATTTAATTTCTATCGGTTCTCATTTATCCTATTTGCTTTTCAATAAATATCTTCTTTTCTTTTTCTCTTTCTTAATCCACTTGCAACCCCCTTGCATAACACACACACACACATACACCATTTCACACGGCTCCCCCCCCCCCCCCAATTTTGACTTTTCAACTCTCTTTTTTATTTAATTAACTTATACTTATATATATTTATATCTTGTAGTTAATTATCCATTGGTTCTCTTCATTTTACAAAGATTAACTTTATGATTAATTAGGCTTTAGGGATTATATATAATTCATCTTATATTTTTCTTAATCATGTTTAATTAATTAGCAATTATTCTTATGTTAATCTTGAACCTTTATTGATCATTAATCTCCAATTAGGGATTGTATATAATTGATAACTCTCCTTATTTTGAATATTTAAAGTACATTTTGAAGATATTTGGAGAGTTATCTAAACAATTTTAAGAGATTTAAATGAGATTACATTATTATAAGATCAAATCAAAGTGGTATATTATTTAGGGGATTTCATTGTAAATATCATAGTTTTCAAATTTAAATAGAAATACTTTAGTTAAATAAATAAAAAAGAAAAAAAAAATGGTTTTAGTTTATTATTAATAATATATTATTATTATAATATTTTCTTCCTTTCTTCTTTTCTTGGCACCGTTTGAATTTCAATTGATTGTTGAAATTAATCATGTGCAGCTAAAGTTTTCAATCAAGGTCCCACGGATGGAAATGAATCAAAATGGAAGGAAGCCCACAGTTTTAATCAATTAAACACCTAAAAGTGTTTTGGGCCACGAGAACTAAAGGGAATGAATTGAATATATTGGGCCCACAACTGATTATAATTGAAGACCTAATTGATAAAAGATTGGGGGCGGCATTTTAAGAAGGAGATTTTTGAAGGATTGGGATAAAGAAAAAAAGAAAAGGAATTGAATAATAGAGAAAGAGGGACATTGGGGGATTTTGACGAGAAAGAAAAGGAGAAAAAAAGACACAGAAGAGAGAGAGCGCCGTGTGAGTGATTTTTGGAAAAAAATAGAACAGAGAGCGAGAAGCGTGAATTGAACGAAGGAAACAGAACATCGCGTCATTTTGAGGAGGCGAACATTTGGATTAAAAGGGAGGATATCACTGGATCGAAGGAAGAGAGTTTGTTAAAGCCATGTTTGGCTAATTTCTCTTTTATTCTAGGGTTCTTTTGACCCTTTGTATGGATTAAGACTTGAATATTCCTCTCTTGTGGTAGATTAATATATGTATGTGTTGATTTTAACCTTGGCTTAATGCTTCTAAATGATTGGCCTCCATTTAGATGATTTATTCACTTAGGTTTTGACTTGAGAGAGCTAATCTAGGTGTAGAACTTGATTGAAATCATGCTTGTCTTGAAGTTTACTTGATAAATGGATGGTTTGTTGGTAAAATAGAGATATATTTACTAACCTTGCATTGTCACATTAGGGTTGTTGCTTAAATATTGATTCTCATTAATTGTAGCAAGAGATTGTGCATTTTAATGAGAAGAGAAACTTGATTTTGACTTGAGAGAGCGGGTCAAGTGTTTTAGAACCTTAGACTAACACATATATGTATTGAAATGCTACTAGAGAGGAAATTAACCAAGTTTTATGAAATGCAAAAGGGGAAAAAGAGCCCTAGGCTCAATTATCCTTGAATTTAAAGAATCAATTGCCTTTATCAATTTTATGTTTTAGAAATAGTCTTTAAAAATTCTCATTCCAAATCAAAACTTTGTTTTAGCTCAACTTGATGAAATTCACAAAGCCTCTTGTTTGACCAATTTGTTAAACAAATCCTCGTGGGAACGATACTTTATTTATCACTTTATTACTTGCGAAACTCGTACACTTGCGAGGCGAACAAGTTTTTGGCGCCGTTGCCGGGGATTTGTGTAAACAAATCCTTTGGTCAACCTTGGGCTTGTGTTAGTAAACTTTGCTTGAGCTTTTAGTTAGGTTTACAATTTTTCTTTCTTTTCCTTTATTGATTTTTGTTTTAGTTTGATACTCGCTCTTGCTTGTTTCTCTTGTAGGTACCATTTCAAGATATGCAAAACTTGCATCCGGACGAATTGGTAGTGGAACTTGATGGAGTACCTCTCATTGAAGAAGAGATCGAATCCGCATCTGAAACCATGGCAGACGATGAATATGATAGAGCTACCGTCAATGATTTTGCTAGTCGGAATATGCAAGGTCCTCAATCTTGCATTCGGATGCCGGAAATGCAAGCACGTACCTTTGAGATCAAGCCGGTTATGATAACATTGCTTCAAATGCATGGGATGTTCCATGGTCTTTACAATGAAGATGCCAACAAGCACTTGTTGTACTTCTTGGAAGTGTGTGATTCTTTCAAGCAAAATGGAGTTCCCAAGATGTATTGAAGCTACGGTTATTCCCTCTTTCTCTACAAGGCAAGGCTAGAGATTGGTTCAACAATCTTCCGGAAGGGTCTATCAATTCTTGGGCCGATCTTGAAGCTAAGTTTAGAGCTCGATTCTTTTCTGATGACAAATCTGTGGAAGCTAGGGATGAATTTCTAAGCTTTAAACAACATCCCGATGAGCATATTTATGCCGCTTGGGAGAGATACAAGATGTTAATGAAGCAATGCCCTAATCATGGGGTGGACAAATGGGTTGTAGTCCAAATTTTTGTACTCGACTTAATCCTCAATCTAAAGCAATGGTTGATTCTATGACCAATGGAGGATACCGGAATGTTCCCGTGAATGAGGTGATTCGATTGTTGGATCGCTTGTCCGCAAACAATACTCAAGGCAATGATAGGAGGACTAACCAAGCTATGTTTAATGCAAAAGAAGACTCTTCCTCACAAATTGCAACTCTCTTATCCGCTTTGAATAAGCGTTTTGATGTGCTAGAGTCTCAAGTGCAAAAGAGCACTTCTCAAGGTGTGCATTCTGTTCATGCCACACCAATTGTATGTGATCAATGCCATGATGTCCATATGCCTAATTATTGTCCTCTTTATATGGCCACTGAATCACAACTACATGGGCAAGTTCCAAAATCCTCAAGGCAACCCTTATTCACAAACCTACAATAGTGCTTGGAGAACTCACCCAAATTTCTCGTGGAGTCAAGGTAATAGTTTGAATCAAGCACATGGGTCTACATCTGGCACTAAGCCTATTCCACCCGGTTTTCAAACGCAATCAAGGCAGCTTCCTATTAAGGAAGAGGAATCTAAAACCGACAAAATGCTAGCTCGGATCTTGTCTGAGGTGGAATCTTCAAGGGTTGATACTAAGGCTACTTTTTCTCTCCATGAAACTGCTATTAAAAATCTTGAAGTGCAAATGGGGCAATTAGCATCACAAGTAAATGTTTTATCAAGAAGCAATCTTCCTAGTGACACAATTCCTAATCCAAAACGAGTTGGAAAAGAGGAATGTCATGCCATTAACTTGAGAAGCGGAAAAGTGCTACCGGATGTGCCTAGCTCAAGTACTCCTCAACCAAAGCAAGATGATCAGATGATTGTTGATGTTGATGGAGAAAGTGTAGGGAGGAAGATGAAACGAAAAGAGAAAGCCAACCACTCCTACTTTTATGCCACCACTACCTTTTCCAGTTCAAAAGTTTGTGAATATGTTCAAACAACTCCATGTGAACATTCCTTTTGCTGAAGCTTTGGAGAGCATGCCTAAATATGCTAAGTTCCTTAAAGATGTTTTGTCTAAGAAGCGGCGATTTAATGAATTTGAGACTGTGGCATTATCTGAAGAGTGTAGTGCGATCATTCAAAGGAAGTTACCGGCTAAGCTTAAAGATCCAGGAGCTTCTACATCCCTTGCAACATTGGGACAAATTTTAATGGTAAAGCTCTTTGTGATTTGGGTGCAAGTATTAACTTGATGTCTCGGTCGTTTTCAACCAACTGGGCTTGGGAGAGCCAAGACCTACTACGGTATCTTTGCTCTTGGCCGATCGAAGCATTTCTAAACCAAGAGGAATCATTGAAGATGTCCTAGTAAAAGTTGACAAGTTTATCTTCCCCGTGGATTTTGTAGTGCTTGATTGTGAAGTTGATTGGAAAATTCCTCTCATCCTTGGGCGTCCATTCTTAGCCACTGCAAGGACTCTCATTGATGTAGAGAAGGGTGAGGTCACTTTGAGGGTCGATAATGAGCAAGTGATATTCAACATGCAAAAAGCCTCAAAGTTTCATGATGATTCCGCTCAATGTTCGTTTGTAGATACATTAGATGCGTTATTTCTCAAGAATCATGTGCTTCCAAGATCAAAGACCCTTTAGAGGCATTCTCGATTGGTGAGAAGAGCTTTGAGAAGTTTGATGAAGATGTTGTTGAAGAGCTCTTTCATTTTGACTCATTTCCTCATTCTAAACCAAGGACTATTGAACCACTTGAGTTGTTTGATGCCTCAAGTACTCCATTGAAGCCTTCTATTGAAGTTCCTTCGGTTCTAGAGTTAAAGCCATCACCTTCTCATCTCAAATATGCTTATTTTGGGAAAGCACGTCACTTACCAATGGAATTGGAGCATGGAGCTTATTGGGCTATCAAAAGCTAAAATTTGATCCTAAAGTCGTGAGGAAGAAGAGGCGACTTCAACTCAATGAGTTAGATGACTTTCGCCTAAATGCCTATGAGGAGTGACCATCATGAAGAGTCTAGTCAAGACTTTAAACTTAGCGCTTCTTGGGAGGCAACCCAAGGTATTACTTGATGCTTTGTTTGATTTTGTAGGACAGTTGAAAGCCCTTGATGATGTGTTCCAGTTTGGTAGCAAGGATTGAAAGCACAAGTCAAGGAAGAATAGGGGAGTGTTCTTCTACTTTTCTTTGATTTGTTCTATTTGATTGTTGATGATATATTGCGTGGAAATGAGTGCTGGTCTTAGTTGGATGTGCATGTGAATATGTTTGTGATGATCATTAAGAGACTGTTAGCACTTGAGCTGTTCATTGGTGGAAATTTGAAATCTCTAAATTGGTGTTACCCTTGCACTTAGATATGGTTGCTCTTCACTTTCACTACTTTTTGTTACTTGTTCACATTGAGGACAATGTGACATTTAAGTGTGGGGGTGAGGGTATCCTTGATTTTCACTTGCTTTGTCCTCAATTTTTAAATATATATCATGGAAGTGTGAATAGTATTTGTGAGCATTATTACAATTGGGTTGATTTGAACATGAAGAGGAGTGAATTTGATTAGAAATTGATTCTATGTTCTTTGAATGTTAGTAAAGAGGTAAAGATTTGGTTTGGGTACTTTACTTTAGGATGTCAAAGAACTTGTGAGGAATTTGAGCCTTAATTTTCATCTTTCCAAGAGGAGTACACCTATTGTGATTCCATCTCTAGAACTTGTCTTGAATCTCTTTTGAAATTTGAAATCCTATTGCATGCACAAAGATGATTTAGGCATTCATTTCATAGCTAGTTTGGCCAAATGTCCATCCTTATCACATGAAAATCCTTTGTTTACCCCATTTGAGCCTTTATTTTTATTTTATTTTATCTAAAAAAAAAATTGCATAGAATAAATAGCCCTTTGTTTGTTTGAGATATGCAATTTTTATATCTTTTTCTTCCCATTCATTTTTATTACTTTAGTAAGTGCTAAGTAAATCAATTTAAAAGAGTGAAGGAGTTAGGAAGTATGTGTATATAGTTCAAAAAAAAAAAAAAAAAAAAAAAAAAGAAGAAAAAAAAGAAAAAGAAAAGAAAGATAGAAACAAAAGAATATAAAAAAAAAAAAGGAAGAAAAAGATTAGTAAAAAAAAGTTGTTTATATATAGTGTTAGTAAGTTTGTTTGTTTTTCTTTTGATAGGTATTCCTTCATTCTTCATCATGAATTTCATTAAATTACTTGGCACTAATTAAAGTATTTTCCCATTCCATTTGATCATTTTCATTTCATTATCCTACCTTGATCATTACAACCTTGAGAAAGTCCTTTTGATTTGAGTGTGCAATGGGATAATGTATAAAGTGGAGATTGAGATGATAAACAAGCTTATGGTAGATAAGTTGCAATAGGTGGAATGGAGTGAAACACATGCCCTTAAATATCTTGAGAGATGAGTGTAAACACTTGACTTGTGAGAGACATTCTATTGTGATTTATCTTTGCCAAATTAATTGCCTTGCTACTTGCATTTTTGGAAGGTGGAATTTCTGAGAAAATTTGATTCTTGAATGTTTGAATTGATTCCAATTTTGTAGTGCTTACTTTAAAAATATTGCTTCCATGATTTTCTTGAAATTGGTTGTTTTAGAATTTAAAATCTTGAGGACAAGATTTGATGCAAGTGTGGGGGTGTGATAACTCTCCTTATTTTGTATATTTAAAGTACATTTTGAAGATATTTGGAGAGTTATCTAAACAATTTTAAGAGATTTAAATGAGATTACATTATTATAAGATCAAATCAAATTGGTATATTATTTAGGGATTTCATTGTAAATATCATAGTTTTCAAATTTAAATAGAAATATTTTAGTTAAATAAAAAAAAAAAAAAAAAAAAAAAAAGGTTTAGTTATTATTATTATTATTATTATTATTATTATTATTATCATCATCATCATCATCATCATCATCATCTTTGCTTTTCGTAAAGGGGCCTTGGATTTAATGCAGGTTTAGTGTTTTGGATTCATTACAATTGGGCTCACCAATTGAATGAATTACAAAACATAATGGATTGAAAAAGAGACACTGGACACAGGTAGCAGAAAGCAACAATTGGGGCCCACAATTGATTATAATTGAGTAATTGAAAGACCAAAAAGGAGAGAGAGAGCGGGTTTTGAAGATATATAAAAAATGGGGAAGACCTAATTGAATTTTGAAACAGAAAGGCGGAAAATAGAAGAGAGCGAGATACGAGAGAGGGGCGCTGGAATTGAAAGAAAGAGAACGAGAGCGAGAAGAAGGAAAGCCGAGGAGGAGCACGTCATTTTTTCTGGGCCGAGATTCTCGCAGAACCAGAGGAGGGACGCAGCTTTGGGGATTATTCATCATCTTCAACCTTGTGGTTGTTCTTTATTCTTGATGTTTGTCTTCTTGGTTTTGATATTTCACTTTGCTCATTTTCCAGTTTCTTAATCCTTTTCCAGTATCTTGCTTAGTCTTTCTTTGTATTTGAACATGAGTAGCTAAACCTTTCATTCTAGGGTTCTTTTGACCCTTTGTATGGATTAATACTTGAATATTCCTCTCTTTTGGTAGATTAATATATGTATGTGTTGATTTTAATCTTGGCTTAATGCTTCTAAATGATTGGCCTCCATTTAGATGATTTATTCACTTAGGTTTTGACTTGAGAGAGCTAATCTAGGTGTAGAACTTGATTAAAATCATGCTTGTCTTGAAGTTTACTTGATAAATGGATAGTTTGTTGGTAAAATAGAGATATATTTACTAACCTTGCATTGTCACATTAGGGTTGTTGCTTAAATATTGATTCTCATTAATTGTAGCAAGAGATTGTGCATTTTAATGAGAAGAGAAACTTGATTTTGACTTGAGAGAGCGGGTCAAGTGTTTTAGAACCTTAGACTAACACATATATGTATTGAAATGCTACTAGAGAGGAAATTAACCAAGTTTTATGAAATGCAAAAAGGGGAAAAAGAGCCCTAGGCTCAATTATCCTTGAATTTAAAGAATCAATTGCCTTTATCAATTTTATGTTTTAGAAATAGTCTTTAAAAATTCTCATTCCAAATCAAAACTTTGTTTTAGCTCAACTTGATGAAATTCACAAAGCCTCTTGTTTGACCAATTTGTTAAACAAATCCTCGTGGGAACGATACTTTATTTATCACTTTATTACTTGCGAAACTCGTACACTTGCGAGGCGAATATAATATTTAAGATAAATAATTATCTGGGTATTACATGAGATATGTGGGGTTGTGTGGAAGGGATATAGTGTAATTGTGCCTATCAGCTCTCTCATTCTTGGCTTTAATTTTGAGTTGAGTGTCTTAGGCGGACACCTCCCTTTTACGTTATATCAGTGGTGGCATGGGAGGGGACAATATTCTTTAAATGACTAGCTAACCTTTGACTGAGTATACTAGCACTGATAGGTTGTACCATATTCAGAATATATAAGGAGGAGCATGATGGATGAGTACGTGGGCATGATTCTAATCATTGAAAGTATTATATAAGATTTAATTATTGAAAATATTATTATTATGTTAGTAAACTTGCTTCTCTAACTTTCAATCCTTTCCTACATATTTTATAAATTGATTATGGTTATTGGAATTATATGTCTCACCTCATCGTTGTTAATATTTTTTTTTTCCCAGGTGAGACCTCTATTTTGGCTAGAGGATAAGGGAAGTAGCCAGAGGCATAGGCACAAAGAGCTTTGTAGGGCCCTCATGTTTTTGAGATATTATATTTATCGTTTAAGACTTTTAATGTTCCAACGGACCCAAAAAATATTAAAAAAATCTTATTGATAACTCTTTCAGCAGATGATTAACAACTTCATCGGTGGATTTTGACAATTTTTGAGATTTTTTTTATATCAAAATTTTCTATGGGATATTTTGTTATTTTCTTGGCCTTTTGGGACTTTAAAGGGATTTTCCCTAATTCCAATCATGGCATTACAACTTGATGTTTATTTTTTTTGCTAAGAAAATTTGGTGAAAGGCTGCCCAGCCACTCACAATTCAAGAGCATAGGGAGCATGTTGGCCTCCCGCTCCCCAGTAATATATATTTATGGGTTAAGATGAGTACACATGCCTCCACTCTTCCCGGGCCGCTTTCCACCGCTTCACATCACCTAGGATGATTCTTCATTCCAATTTTGATTAACTCTGTGATCGAACCCTTCTCCCTTTTTTAGAGATGTCCACCCATTTGCCAGTTGAACCCAAGGACAAAGGGTAACTTGATGTTTATTTAAGAAAACGCTTTGATATGTACCACGCCATGGGCCTATGCTATTTATAAGTCACTTGTACCCATTTTTTTGAATTAAGAAAAGCATTAAATGAATAATTTTTTTCATATTTATTTTTATTTATGAATAGGTGCACATTTTTTTCATACCCTTTTATCTCTATTACACCCCTCTCTTCTCTATTTCGAACCCAACCAATAATAAATATATGTAAAATTGAAAAAACATAATTTATTTTTTAGCAAATTTTTTTGATACAATCAAGTGACTTGTAAAAATTTACAATGTATTGTGGGAAAACGAAAAAACGGATTGTATTTATGGAATGAACAAGAAAGTGTAGAGTAAGAAGAATCGGGGAGCATGACAACACCCATTATAAAAGATAATCGAAATTAATGATTAATCAAGAAAATATGATAACTTTACAAGAGAGCAGTGACTAAGTGAGGGAACGCTCCTTGAGCTTCAACGGCGGTAGTGATGGAGGAGGAAAACGGAGAGACAAGAAGGGTCGTGCTTTGATGGCAGTGAAAAAAAAAACAGTATCATTGGAGCTGAGAATGGGGGAGCAGAGAGAAATTGTTTGATGCAGAGAAATGATTAAATGTGTATTAAAAAAATGTGGGGCCCAGAATGTAGCTGGTCTGATTGTGATGCCATATAAGGCTATAATTTAGCTCAGTTAGTTGCATTTAATTCGGGACCGCAAATAAGATAATGTCTGGATTTTATTATTATTATTTTTTTTTTTAAAAAAATTCCTCTTCATTCAATATACTGAAATTTAATATTATATAAAAAATTCTTAAATAAACATTAAATTATTTTCCTCTCCATTTAGGGTATCTACCATTATATCAAGTTTCAATGGCTGAGATTTAATACTATATAAAAATATTATTATAAATTAAATATAATAAAAATCTATCATAGTAAATATAATGAATCTCAACCATTAAAACTTGATTTAATGGTAGATAGATTAAATAGAGAGGAATGGAGAGAGTGATCAATGAAGATATCTCTCTCCCTTGTAAGCTACCCCTCCCATCTTTAATACTTCCTCCGGTCCTAATTATAGAAGCAAATTTTGGAGTTTGTTTTTGTCCTAATTATAAGAGTAAGTTTTAACTTTTGTCAATTTTTTCCTATAATACCCCTATCTATACTATTATTAGAAGCATTTATATATATGTGTGTGTATATGTGTACATATATATGTATATCTGTGTTTGTGTGTGTATATATATATGTGTGTGTACACACACAAACACACACACCCACCCACACACAGACATATAAACACATATATATATATAAACATATATATATATATATATATATATATATATATATATATATATATATATATATATATATATATATAGGGATTAAGATTTCTTCCGTGATCTGGAGATAAGATTATCTCCACACTCCAAACTACACCGTTTAGCACTAAACAAAATTAAAAACATCTTAATCTCTTAATTTATTATTATAAAATAAAAATCCTAATCGCAAATCAGAACCATCTTCACGGCCTTTATCACTCCCAAATTCGGATCCTTCCAATCGGTCAAGGAACCAAAGACCATTGATGATGGAGGATCCGCCTTGTAACGCTCGGCAGAGATTTTGGGGATCAAGGAAGAAGGAGGTGAGGAGGAAACAGATGTTCGGGCGTATTTGAGGTCGTTGAAGGGATTGAATTGAATGATACGCAATTTCCCACTAAAATGGGTCAGAAGAAATTACCACTATAGATCAAATTGTTGTTTTCCATGTAAGATTGATAAGCGTGATTTGTTCGTGTATTGCAATTTGCAATGAAATTGAAGATGCCAAAATATGAAAGAACCCTAAAATCTTCCAATTGCAGAAATTGAACTGGTCCCATCGGCAAGATTAGAACCGAATAGGTGACATCTACGCAAGCATGGTGTGAAGATGATGAACAGTGATCTCCTCTCTAGCAACGCCTCTGTTTCTTCACCGTTTCAGCCTCCGGTTTCTTTCGCCCGATCTACGGTTCTCTTTTTGTTTAGTGCTAAACGGTGTAGTTTGGGGTCGATCGAGATAATCTTATCTCCAGCCACAGGAGAAATCTTAATCCCATATATATATATATATATATATATATATATATATATATATATATATATATATATATATATATATATATATATATATCTTGTGTGTGTGTGCGTGTAGATAGATCTATATGTATACATATACACACACATGTATGTTTATATAGGAAGACCATTATTTCAATTAGAAAGCGTGTGAAAAGAAAAATTGGTCGGAGAGTATGTGGTGGGGTTGTAATTCACTCTTACTTATGTCATTTTAAATTTATATAAGGAGATTTTAGGAAAATGAGTAAAATTAACTAATTTAACTCCTCTCCTTAATCCCTCCAAAATCGGTTAAATTGCTCCTATAATTAGGACCGGAGGGAGTACTTCCTCCTGTTTTTTTTAAAGCAATTTTCTCTTTTTTTCGGTTGATTCTTAGGCTACTTTTTCCTTTTATACCCTTATTAAATACATATATTTATATTAATTATCCCCACTTGCCATTAATTCTTTTTCATTCAATCATTTATTACACATTTTCTCTCATATTTTATACGCATTCTCTCTTTTATGCTCTTTTCATAAATATATAGCGGTATATTTGGAAAAATGACATTTTTGACACATTTATTATTATTTTTTTACTACTATATATATATATATATATATATATATATATATATATCTCTCTCTGTGCCTCCAAGTGAATGATCGTAGTATTTGTTGGGATTGAATTATACATTTTCTGTCGGTGTAGCTAGTTTATCAATCATGAATAAAGCCTCACCTTGTAACTAGGATATTTTTCCACCTTCATAAAATACTATCATGCTACTATTGAATACACACACACACACACACTCGAATAATCCAAATCTCATCTTAAATATATGTCCCTCAAATAGCTCGACTGGTTAAATATATTAAATATAACGTTTGGGGCGCCCATCATAAGTATATGTAAGGTGTGTGTTACAGATTAGAGGTGAATAATGAAAGAAAAATAGGAGAAAATATATTCATCAATGATTTAGCCATAGGCTCATATAACTGTGGTCACACCAACTTGGGTTTACACGAATTCGTTCTTTGTTTGAGATGATAAACTGACCCCACTGGAGGAATTAAGAGAAACTCGGCTGTTTATCTCTACAAGTTATCATTTCTCTATTATTAGACTCAAGGGTCATCACCAACTAATACACTTTAATACTTCTAACCGGGGGGTCCATGTTCCTTCAATGAACATAGTAAAGTCGTAGAGGGAGAGGCTCAATGCTTGTGGTACTTTTTTTAAATGAAAAAATATACATGAGATTTTTTTAAATGTGTGCTTGACACTAAATGCTTTTTTTAGGGGTAAAAGTAACTATGAACTTTTAAAAAATAGGTACAAAATAGACATACTGTTTGTTTGAATTTCTTAAGGGTTAAGGTGCAAAATACATATGAGCTTTTCTCAAAAGTGCGCGTAATACAAATGCTTTTTTAGGGGCAAATGTAACTATGAACTTCCAAAATATGTATAAAAATACACATTGACCGTTTGTTTGAATTTTTTGGCTGAAAATGGTGACATGAAGGATGATGTAGATGATTAAGAAAAACTTGGAGAGAAATACTTACATACTCCAGGAATACCACGTCATTTGAACTCTATCAAATGAAAGCATGTCAATCTCGTTGCTGCTGACTCTTCAAAAAAAAAAAAAAATTGGAGAAAATTAATTATTTAATCCTTATAGTGCCTCATCACATAAATATATCCAAAAAAAAATCCATGCTACAATTTTTTTGTCATTTTCTTTTCTTCTGTACAGTCTTACTCACCATCCTCTTCTCTCGAACTCCATCATCCCCCACCAAGCACCGGAAGCCCAGGCTCTCAGCAAGCTCACCGTCACCCCCTCCTCCCCAACACCATCCACCGTCAATAAGTACCAACACCATATGTGCCAACCGAAGACCTGAGACTACTACTTGTAACTAATTTCTTAACAGATTCAATAGGAGGTGGCTTTGATTTCTTCAGTTTGACACTTGGGTTAAGATTTGAACATGTTACCATTTTCGGTCAAAAAAATTTAAATTAATGGTCAACTAACGATTGATGTATATTTGTACACATATTTAGAAGTTCATAGTTACTTTTACCTCTAAAAAAACAATTGTGTTGGACGCATTTTTGGAAAAATCTCATATGTATTTTTCTGCTTTAACCCTTAAAAAATTCAAACAAACGGTTAATATATATTTTTGCATATATTTTGGAAGTTCATAGTTGCTTTTACCCATCAAAAAAATGTTTGGTGTTAGATGCACTGTTGAAATAATCTCATGTGTATTTTTACATCTTAATCCATTTTTTTTTTAACATATAAAGAAACAAAATCACCAATGAAATCTAGTTGGGACTAATAGAAGGAGTTAGTCTCTAAGGATGTGACAAACCAAAATCTGAATCTCAATTATGAGAGATGTTTCAGGGTGTTTGGGAAGGCGTCAACTATAAATGGACTTTTAGAAAAAAGCTCATTCTCACAGAAGCTTGATTTTGAAGCTTCTGGCTTGCTGCTCGTCCAGGAAGAAGGAAGAAGAAGTTTATTTTTTTTGCTCGGAAGAAGAAGAAGTTTATGAAAGAAGGAAAAAGGAGAGGAAAGATGGGCATGTTCCTCGTCTTATTTGACTGTTGAGTGTTCAAAGAAAAGAGGGAGTTCACTTGGGGAGGGAGAAGAAAGGAGGAAATTCAAAAAAAAAAAATATGAAAAGGGAAATTTGAGAAAAAAATAAATATGAAAGGAAATAAAAATAAGAAAGAATTACATACACACACTTGAATACTTTGTATAGACATGGGGTACATGAGTGTTATCACCTTCCAAAATTTAGGCGACAATCGAGATTTAAAAATCATAACGAGCTCTACAATTATTATCATTTAATTTTGATTTTTTTAATAATAATTGAATTTTTTTTTGTCAAATTTAAATTTTTAGCTTTAATTATCACAATATACACAACTAATACACACACACAAAATAAGATTCATATCTTTTTTAGTCATTTTTCATCTCAACTGACTTTTTAAATAATAATTCAAATAAGAGCCAATTTGGAAAAAAGTCACTTCTGTCACCATCAATCCAAACACAAATCACATTTACAATCTAATTTTTATCTTATTTTATATTTTTAAAAGTTAGATTGAAAATAAGTCACTTTTGTCATCAACAAATAATATATTTGTGGTTGGATAATTGAGCGTAAAGGAAAAAGAAAAAGAAAATAAAGAGAATCAATTTCAATAATTATTGCCATGTGCAGTACCAACTGTACAAGAGCACAAAAAAATAAATTTTGTTTGTTTTTGCTGCTTTATGCTATGGTGTAGGACATATGACATTAAATAAAGTCCAAAGCTCTTATCCAAAACAATAAAGTCCAAAGCCAGCCACAAAGCTACAAGCGATTCTATTAAAATATTCAATCATAGCTTTCGTTGTTTTTAAGCAAGTTTTCGCCATTCTCTAGCTAGGGTACAGATCGAAACAAAGGTTTTTAGTGACCCTCTCTGTTCCTGAGAAATTCAGCAGTCCCTTCTCTGCAAATATGTCAGGAGAAGCTTTGTGGTCGTCCGGCTTATGTGGATGCTGCTCCGATTGCGGCACTTGTAAGTTTTAACAGCTATATACTTATCTTCTTCTTCATCCATGTCATATATATATATATATATATATATTTCGTTTAAGTTTTTAGTAATAATTTATTTTGAGGTATGGATCCATGACGATTCTTTATTGTTGTTGTAATTGTTTGTTATGTGTAGGTTGCCTCACGCTCTGTTGTCCATGTATAACTTTCGGAAGGATCGCAGAGGTTGTAGACAGAGGAACAACCAGTAAGTCTTTACTCGATCTCTTTTATTAATATTGTTCTTTCATTAATTTTCTTTTAATTTGTTCAGGGGACATGTTTCTGGTCTGAAATGGTGCTCATGATGTGGTAAAATTCACACTGTACAAATACAATTTCAATTATTTAAATGCAAATTTATAATTGTTAAATAAAAAACATTTTTGAAAAATTGACAGTTAATTAAATCATTTTGATTTAGAATCTATATACATTGAGTGCTCATCACCTGATGAGCACTGAAACTCATTTGGTTCTACGTGAAGTTGGAGGAAGCAATTTTGATAGTGTTGCTCATTTTGTACATTATGATAAGAGCTGTACTGTTCAAATATATTTTAGACGATGCATATTTAAAATATTCAATTCATGATTTTTCAATAAAAATATTTTTTTTTATTAGAAAAATAAAGATGTCCGTACTCCATTTCCTTAATCAACATTATTGAAGCCACTGATCCTATTGAAGTTGGAGGACGCCAATAATTGGTCTTGGGATTCAGCACAATGCTGAGAATCATAAATTAGAGAAGCCAAACTATATCGTTTTGCATGACAAGGTGTAACTTTAATCTTAGGTTAATATGTAAAAATGCACATATGGTTTTTCCAAAAGTGCGTCCAACACCAAGTGTCTTTTTAGGTGTAAAAGTGACTATGTGGTTACAAAAATGAATCAAAATTCACATATTCCATTACTTTATGTTGGTGGAGCCCGCAGTCACTTTAACAAAATTTGTGACTTTGCAACCACATATGTCACTTTTACACTAAAAAAACTTGGTTTTGGACGCACTTTTTAAAAATCACATATGTATTTTCACACATTAATCCTTTAACTTTCATTTCCAATTTTTCATTAATACCACCATGAGGCATAATCAGTCTTGGAGATCTCACAAAACAGGTAAGATCATGCCTGGCAACGTAAAACGGCATCGTTTGGCCACAACCTTCGCTGGTCAAATTAGTGTAATTAAATTCCAATTAATGCTGAGGCTTAATGAAGGCATCAGTTAATTTCACTTAATTATTGTCCTGAGAGGAATATGATGCAGTAAA
This sequence comes from Acacia pycnantha, assembly GCA_025563575.1. NCBI lineage: Eukaryota > Viridiplantae > Streptophyta > Magnoliopsida > Fabales > Fabaceae > Acacia > Acacia pycnantha. Next base: position 9,919,331 of record JAMWYP010000005.1, on the reverse strand, counting down.
CTTGATTTGTTTATAATGTTCTTTGACTCTATGATCGGTTATAATTATTAATTTGGAGGGTTAATTGTTGATTTATGTGTTAACTATAGTTGTTAGAGAGAAGCGATGAGAACAAATATGAAGAATCATACATATTATTCGTAGTTCATATAACAATTGTAAGTTTGTAACTCATTTGGGTTAAACACTAATATGCTCTGACTGCATTGCATGGGGATGAAGTAACTCAATGTTACACTCTCTTGGTGAAAGATAACTAACCCATGCAGACACTGTTAACCTAAGGACTTAAGACTCTTTCCAAAACCCGGACAGGACCAAAAACCGGTGAAACAGTCAGTAAATCGGTTTGGTATGGGTATTAACCTAGTTTGGTATTTTTTTTAAAAAAAAAAAATTCTTGAAAATTTTATATTAATTAACTTGAAATCTTTAAATTCTCGATCACCAGTTTCATTCCAAGTTAGCTTTGGTTTGACTCTGCTGCTGCGCCCAATTGGCCCTCTGTCAAGAGTATCGTGAGCTCAAGGCTCGTGGATTCGACATGTCTGTTTGGTAATTAAATCTGTGATCTAAGTCTTTCATTATTTAAATTGTGTCTATGGATGTCAATGTTAAGTGTCGTGTAGATGTAGGTGAAGGCTAAAAATCTCTTTCACTTGTCATGTGTTTAAATTTGACATGGATGTTTCACAAACCATGAAACTGTAGTTTCAGAAGTCTTTTTTCACAAGCCGAGTTAAAACTCATCTCACATATTTATCTTATTAATCATAAAAGTTGTTTTTTAAAAGCTAATCAAAACATGTACATACACTACCCTACCAATAAATTGTATTTGTAGCTTGTTTCTAACAAATAATATATTTGTGGTTGGATATGTATAAACAGGATGGAATGGAAATGTGGAAATGCAGACCGAGGGTGTGAAGACGGTTGGTCCGGTGGTTGAAGGTGGCATGATCCGTTAACGGTGGCCGTCGTTGTCATCGATATATCTGGACTGAAGCATTAATGTCCTCTCTGTATTGTTGGTGAATGAACTAAGGATAATAAAGCCTCTGTCCTGTTACATCCTTCAAGTATTTTCTTTTGTTTTTTTGTTTTGGGTTGATCGTCTTACTTCATCTTTTTCTCTATGATGCTTAATTTTTTGTACATGTTTTCTTAAATTGTTTGTTTTATTTTGATTTGATTCTCTACTGTCAATGATATATATTGTACGAGTACTACTTTATAGTGGATGTGCTTTCAACAATTTAGATCACAGTATCCCAAGAAAATCTCTACGGTAATAGAGGAGATTCTCCATGATATTTATTACTATCTTCAACCTTATGGACAAAGTTTTATAGTGTAAATTACATTATAATTTTTGTCTTATATTTAGTATCGGAGTATAATTAGTATAATTGATATGTCATGTTTAGTGGGAGGGAGTAGACTTATACTTTGTTTGGATGGAAAAAAAAAATGGGAGAGGAAAGAAAAGTAGGATGAAAAATGGGGGAAAGAAGTTGGGAGAATCCTTGTCAATGCCCAATTAAGGTCCAAAATTGCAAAAAAGGCCTCAACAACTTTCACATACCAAAAAGGGTCCTAGGGCCTTTTCTGAGATTTTTCATTAAAATTTTGTTGTTAATTTAACTGATTTAGTTGTTAACCGAGGCTGATATTGTTGTTAAAGTGGTGATTTAGTTGTTAAAATATTGTTGTTAATACGATCGATTTAGTTGTTAATGAGTATTTATTTTGTTGTCAATTTGCTTGTTTTAGTTGTCAACGTTTATCTGAGAAAAGCCCTAGGACCCTTTTTGGTATGTGAAAGTTGTTAGGCGCTTTTACAATTTTAGACCTTAATTGGACCTTAGCAGAGGATTCTCAAAGAAGTTTTCGAAGAGAAAATGAGGATAAAAGAAAAAGCAGGGGAGAAAAAGGCAGTTGGTCCCACACAATCTTTTTCCTGCCGAATTTCTCTTATTTGGCTTCTTTCTTATTGATTTGGTTTCTCTCTTATACCCTTCCCATCCTTTTTTTTTCATTTTTCTTTTTTACTATTGAATTAAAAGATTAATGGTTTAGATTTATCATATTATAAAAATATTATTATCTCCACAAGTGGAGATATTTGGGGAGAAACATGAATTGTCTAACTTACCCCTACGCTTTAAGCAAGGCATCCAGCCATTTCCCTGTATCTTTTCCCGTCGTTTCCTTGCTTTATTTCCGGTCATTTCTCTGTACTTTTTTATTAGTCGTTTCCTTGCATCGTTGCTTTTTTTTAAAAAAAAATATATATATATATATATATATATATATATATATATATATATAGTTAGACAATACATTTTAATCCAGGGAAACGTCTATGTTTAATTTCTGTATGTTTATTTTTTTTGTAAAAAAGTATTTAATTTTTCAATGTCGTTGTGATATTTAGATTAATTTTCAAAAATAAATAATATTTGACGATGCTCATATTTTAATGATTCTTTCATTGTGATATTTAATTTTAAATATGATTTATTTCAATAGAGGGATAAGGATATTTCAGTCATTAAATATTGCTCATTTTCTTTCCTCCCAATTTTCTCTCGCTTATCTAAACAAAAAGAGTGATAACATTTTCTCCGTATTTTCTTTCTTCCCAGTCTTTCTTCCCATCCAAAGATAGGGCTAGACTAGAGAGTTTTTAACTCGGGCCATTATGGGCATGAAAAAGGCCCAGACCCAAGGATTGTCACTTTTTCCCATGAAATGGCTCACAACAATGAAGTAAGATTCCTGAAGAAAGTTTTGACATGCGCACCAAAAAAATTGTAACAGATAATTCTTGACTCGATTTCGGGCATGAAACAGTTTTTGGTCTACCTATTGACAATGAACAAAATGCCTAAACTTTTCTACTCACAAAAAAGGCTACTGCTTTCAAAACAGATTTAGGCTCAGAAAAATATTTCCTTTATCTTTGTGATGTTACACGTATGATGTATGAATGGTTAAGTAATACATATATAGATTTTTTTTTTGTTTCTATATATATATATATATATTGTTGCGGACGTGATATATAGAACGCAATCGATTATACTAAAAAATCACAATATTAGAAAACAAAGTTTCTAGCCGTAATTTAATAATATAATAAATCACAACTACTATATCTAATTGCAACTAATAAATACTCCCTCCGGTCCTAATTATAAGACAACATTTGAGAGTTGTTTTGGTCCTAATTGTAATACCCTAAAAATCTATATCATAATTTGGTAAAGTTAAACCTATAGAAAGTAGGTGAATATGGGATATCAAATATTAAGTTATAATTATTTTATTTTCTAAAGGAAAATCTCTTGGAAATTAGAGAATTTAATGGCCAAAGTGCCAAAATGACAGAAATGCCCCTAAGGGACATAAATACTTAGGGAAATTGTGAAAAATCCTAAAAGGCGAGGAAATAATTATTAAAATTGAGAGGGTATATTATCTCTAATTATTGTAATTTTATAGATTATGAACTTGAAGAAATGGAATAAGAATGCTCAAAAAGTATTGAAATGACGAAAACACCCTTGTAATTTCTAAAAAATGCGAGAACACATGGAAACAGAGAGGTCGGTTCAAGAATTACAAGGTAATAGGGTATCCTAATTAAGAAAATTATCAACAAGTGATAATCAAGTAATTAAGTAATATTGGGCTAATTACTTAAGCATAAGCAAAGGAAATTCAGTAATAATTATGTAAAACCCTAAAATTAGTGGTTTTTGGTTTAAAATTAGTAAAGATATAATTACTAATTATTTGGAAATTTTGAGAAAAATGAATGAGTTTAGGTATTTTTAAGCCTAAATACAAGAATGGACCAATAAGAGAATTTTGTGGAATTTTTGGAAAAATTAAATAATTAAATAATTTAAAAATAATATAGAATAAATATTAAAAATAGTTTTTTTTGGGCCAGCCGAAAAAAAAATAATAGGATAAGGTTTAAAATCACAAACTTAATAGACAAGTTTTGTTATATTATTTTAATATTATAATTAATTAAAGTTATATTATTTTATAATATAATTTAAAGTGGTGAATAGTAATTTAGAAATTAGGAAACGGATCCTATCTAGAGATCTAGGAATGAGATTTCCAAAGTCAGGGTAGAATAATGATCAGTGGAATTTTATCTTCCGTTAGACTCTTACGGAAGTTAATTATGAAGCCGTTTGTGCTTTTTCCTAATAAGACGAAATAGGGAAATTCTGAGAAAATGCCAGATAACCAAGAGGACGAAAAGGTTATGTTGTGACAGTTGAAAAAGAATTGGGAATTTTCATGGAAATATTTGGAATCAGTGAATTTTCTCAGAGATTGGTGATTAGAAAACGAGTTTAAATATAGGACACGTTTTCGAGGAACTTGATTGATTGTTAGAGCCCTATATGGAATCGAAATTTAGGTTAACTTGGACATTTCTAATAAGTGAGAACTTGTCTTTAAAGTTGTAAATCCATAATTTTGAGATTTCTCCGAAATTACGCGAATCGAGTGCCGATCGGGAAATTATCTTGGATGAGGACACGTGTCATCATCCAATTGGCTCACCTTTGGCTTGGAGAAGGGCAGCACGTTTTGGTGTGTTGTGTGGCCAAGAATCACTCTTCAAAATATTAAAGGGAAAATTACAATTTTGGACCCAAAATTCGAGAAGGAAAATTACACTTTAGGACCCAAAATTCTCTATAAATAAGAGGCCTTGCCTCTTGAATTCTCACACTATTTCACTTCCTTTGGCCGAAATCCTAGAGGAGAAAGAAGAGAGAGAAGCTCGGAAAAATTGTGAAGAAAGTCTTCAACGAGGGTAAGTCTTTCGATCTTTAGCTTTTAAGTTCTAGTTTTTAGTTCGGTAGTCGGTAGAATTGTTAGTTAGATTTAGGAAGTAGGGGATGAAATTCCTATTCTTGTTTTTAGGCCTCATTGCATTGAAAAATATGCCTGAAGAGGTAAAAACATGGTAGGGATCGAGTCTCCGAAAAGTTGAAGCTTTTGTAGTTCTTTCAAAAGTAGGGGTGTAATGCTAGAATAGCCTTTAAATTTTCAAGTATGATTGGATATCATATGGGAGGGCTATTTTAGTCTTTATTTTCAAAAATCAAAATGGCGTCGAAGTTCTGGCAAAATTTTGGAAAATCGAAGCCAAAGTAACGAAGTGCTGGCGAAATTCCGCCAATTAGGGGTATAGGGGCAAAATGGTAATTTTTACCTAAAATGCCAGTTATGATGTCAAATCACTAATAAAAGTGATATTACTCTTATAGGACATCAAAAACTCTGATTTCTTGCCGTTCTGTTGTCCGATGTGCCGCTTGTTGGACGTTTATTGTTTTCCATAAAACGTGCCATTTAGTCAAAATACCGAAGTACCATCAAACGAAGGTACGTTCGCGGCGTACTGTAATACTGACTCTGATGCTTATAGTCTGCTTATATATGATATGGATAGTTTCATAAGCCATGGGTAGAACTACATTACGGGCTATGCCACAGTGACTAAGGTAATAAACTTAGATAATCACTATACAACTTCACGGGTTATGGTTTTGATAATACCGTTATGTTTTCCTAGCGCTGAGGACACGATCGATCATCATGGCACTGGTGAATAGTGCATGCAGATAACTTTGCTTGTAGGGTAGTTGTTATTTAATGATCAAGGATCTGTTATTGTTATAATCAGTTACTCAACGTTTTATTCCGATGCTCTACTCTGATTGATTTTTTTAAAAAAATTTGGCTCTGAAATTGGGATGTTACACTAATTATAGGACAACATTCTAATAATTATCAATTCTTTCCTAAAATACCCCTATTTTATTCTCTCAAGTGTGTTTGATTTTTTGTGAGTATATGTATGTGGATGTGTATACTCTTCCAGTCAACGAAACTTTTAGATATATATATGTGTGTCTACACATAAATATCTATAGACACTATAGACACACACACATATATGTGTGTGTGTCTACATATATGTATGTATGTATATATGTGTGTGTCTACACACATATATTTTGTGTGTGTACACACAAATATGTGTGTGTGTCTACACATATATATTTTGTGTGTGTGCGCACACACACACACACACACACACACACACACACACACACACACACACACACACACATATATATATATATATATATATGTGTGGGTGTGTATACATATATGTATATTTGTATGTTTGTTAATGTGTGTGTGTACAAATATAAACACACATACATATATACATGTATATCTTTGTGTGTGTGTGTGTTTATGTGTGTGGAGGTGTGTGTGCCTATATGTGTCTGTCGATATATGTACACACACATATATATATGTGTGTGTATCTATATATATACACATATATATGTATATATAGTAAGACCATTATTTTAATTAGATAGCATGTAGAAAAAAAAAAGTTTAGGTTGGAGAGGCATGTGGTAAGAGCTATTGATTTACTTTCACTTAGGTCATTTTAAATTTATATAAGGACATTTTAGGAAAATAAGTAAAATTAACTAATTTAACTTCTTTCCTTAATCTCACCAAAATCGATTAAATATGTCGTATAATTAGGACCGGAGGGAGTAATAAGCAAAACAACAATAAGAGAAATATCAAGATCTAATTTCACTCCAATAATCTACAAGTAAAATACAAGTGAGAAAGGAATTCAAATTGCCTTAAGAGGCAATGTTTGAGGGGATGATTTGGAAAGGGAGGAGAGGTCACTACTTATATCAAAACATCCACCCCTTCCCTCATGAATTTGGCCATGTGGGACTATTAAGGTGCTTGCCAACAATCAACAAATCTCCACCTTGGCAAGATCCTTACATTATCAATTTCTCTTAATTACAAATTCTAATTGTAACTTCTATTTAAAATACAATGTTCAACAATGTTGATCAGATCCAAACAATGTTGAAATTTAATAGAAATCACCACCTTCGTTAGCATATCAGCAGGATTATCATCTGTCCGTATCTTCTGTATCACGACTCCACCTTCTTTCAAAATTTCTCTTATAAAGTGATAGCGGACATCAATGTGCTTCGTCCTTGCTCGATAGACTTGGTTCTTTGCTAACTGAATAGCACTTTGGCTATTACAAAATCTTGTGATGCTTTCTTGACCAATACCAAGCTTTCCAAGCAATCCTTGAAGCCAAATTGCCTCTTTCACAGCCTCTGGAATCGCCATGTACTCTGCCTCTCTTGTAGAAAAAGCAACTATTGACTGTAAAGTAGACTTCCAACTCACTGGTGCGTTTGCAAGAGTAAACACATAACCAGTAGTTGATCTTCGTTTGTCCAGATCACCTGCAAAATCTGAGTCACAATACCTAACTAGACATCGATCAACACCCTACTCAAAAACCAATCCAACATTTACAGTATTACGAATATACCGTAGAATCCATTTCACAGCTTGCCAATGTTCCCTTCCAGGATCATGCATATACCTACTCACAACTCCAACTGCTTGTGAAATATCTGGTCTTGTGCAAACCATAGCATACATCTAGCTACCAACAACATTTACGTATGGTACTCTTGACATATATTCTCGTTCATCTTCATCCTTCGGCGACATATCAGCCTGAGCTTAAAGTGCGGGGCAAGTGGAATGCTAACCGACTTCGTTTCTTCATTCATACCAAAATGATGTAGCACCTTCTTCAAATACTCCTTTTGAGAAAAAAAAGAGTTTCTTTGATTGTTTATCTCTTGTTATCTCTATGCCAAGTATCTTCTTTGCCTCGCCTAAATCCTTCATCTCAAACTCCTTCTTTAGTTGACCCTTTAGCTTCTCAATCTTTGCTTGATTGCTTGAAGCTATCAACATATCATCAACATATAAAAGAAGATATATAAAGGATCCATCTTCAAGCTTCCGCAAATACACACAGTGATTGTATTTGCTTCTCCTGTATTTATGCCGCAACATAAACTTGTCAAATCGTTTATACCATTGTCTCGAAGACTGCTTCAATCCGTATAATGATTTTTCAAGTTTACACACCATATTCTCCTTTCCAGCAACTTTGAATCCTTCTGGCTGAGTCATAGAGATTTCCTCCTCCAAGTCTCCATTTAAAAATGTAGTTTTTACATCCATCTGAACTAGTTGCAAAACCAACTGTGCTACCAAAGCCAACAAAATTCTAATAGAGGAATGTTTTACAACTGGAGAAAATATCTCATTGTAGTCAATTCCTTCCTTTTGAGCATAGCCTTTAGCTACCAGTCTTGCTTTGTAGCGCACATCACCTTGGTTAGGAAATCCTTCTTTCTTCGCATACACCCATTTGCAACCGATTGCCTTCTTACCCTTCGGGAGTTTGGCCAATCTCCACGTACCATTCTAATGAAGGGACTGCATTTCTTCATTCATGGCATTCATCCACTTATCTTTTTCTGAGCTTCAGATAGTCCATTTATAAGTTGAAGGAATGTCATTAGTTGCAACTGAAGTTGCACAAGCCACTATATCCATGAAGTGAGTAGGCTTTCTAATTGTTCATTTTGGCTTGCTGGTTGTGATTGATTCATGTTGCTGCTGAGGTTCATGTGTTGAAACCTCCCCTCTCAACTAGCTCTTCTTTTACTGGAAAGTCTTCCTTTGTTTCCTCGTTCGTTCTCTGTACTGGGAAAATCAGCTTTCCTTCAAACTCCACCTGCTTTGAAACACCATCGGTCTGTTTGGTATCTTCAGACGCTACCTTTTTCAACATACCACTCTCATCAAAAGTAACATTCCTACTGAACACAATCTTCTTTGTCTTTGGACACCATAAACGATATCCCTTGACTCCAGAAGTGATCCCCAAGAAAATAGCTTTCTTTGCTCTGGGATCCAATTTTGATTCTTTCACATGATAGTATGCAACCAAGCCAAAAACATGCAAAGAATCATAATCAGTAGCAAGTTTTCCATATCATTATTCCAACGGTGTCTTACTACCAATAGCAGCAGATGGTAGATGATTAATGAGATGGCTTCCATACGTTATTGCCTCAGCCCAAAATTATTTGCTCAAGCCAGCATTGGACAACGTACACCGAACCTTCTCCAGCAAAGTCCGGTTCATGCATTCTGCCACCCCATTCTGCAGTGGTGTATTTTCTGGCGGTGAAGTGTCGACGATGCCATCATCCTCACAAATCTTCTAGAAAGGATCACTCATGTATTCTCCACCGTTATACGTGTGAAGACATTTGATCCTTCTGCATGTTTGTGTTTCTATCATCGCCTTCCATTTGAGAAAAATTCCCAACACTTCATCTTTGGTCTTCATCGTTTACACCCAAACTCTTCGAGAAAAACCATAAACAAAGGTTACAAAATAATGATTTCTTCCCAATGAAGGAGTTTTGGAAGGACCTTAAACATCAGAGTGTATATAATCCACTGTTGTTGTTCCAATAACCGTACTACCATGATAGTGGTACGTATTATTGTTCTTCCGACCCTTCATCACCACCAGTGCACCAGAAAATATCTTCATTGCTCCATTTTCTGTAGTGATCTTGAAGCCTTTTGAATATAGAGTTCCCACAGAAATGAGATTCTTCTTCAAATCCAGTACATATCGAACATCTTTCAATGTTCTAATCAATCCATCATGGTTCCTTAATTTGATTGAACCAATGCCATATGCGGTAAGAGAAGAGTTATTTGTTGTGTGGATAACTCCACACTTTGCTTTTTCAAAGTCAGTGAACCAGTCTCTATTAGGATACATATGATGGCTACAGGCTAAGTCCAACAACCATACGCACAACGGTTTTGGCGACGTCGTTGTAGCTAGTGAGAAACCTGAATTCTCATCATCACAATCAGCTACATTTGAGTTCATAATAGCCTTCCCATTGTTAGGTTTGGCCTTGTTTTTCAGCTTCGGACAGTCCTTCTTCCAGTGGCCTTTTTCTTGACAAAAGACATATTCATCTTCTTTGGATCCGGACCTCGATTTAGATCATCCTTTCTTTGATCTCGTCCGATCTTGATGCGTCCTCTAACAACTAGTGCTTCGCTTCTCCACCCTTTTGTCTCTCTTTTTTTCTTTGTTCATAGCTGTATAAGGAAAAACAAACTTCTCTGAGAGAAACCTCCTCCTTGCTGTGAAGTAATGTAATCTCCAGGTGCTCGTACTCATTGGGAGAAGTGATCCCAATAACATTCAGGCCAGATCTTCATCTTCAAAGGTCACGTCCATATTCTGCAAATCTGTCACCAACTTATTGAAGCTATTGATATGCTCATTTGTTGTGGTACCAGGAACATAAATGAAGCGAAACAACCTTTTCTTCATATGGAGTTTATTCTATGACTTTTCTTCAAGAACTTGTCCTCCAGTGCATTCCACAGTTTATATGCAGAAGTTTCCTTTGTGTGTGGATACTTCTACTCTCTTGAAAGATACGATCGAATAGTACTACAAGCAACACGATTGATGATTGATGAAGACCTTTTATCGTTAGCCTTGGGGTCCACAATCAACAATTAACCAATGATTGCGTATAGGCAAACCTAGGATCGTTCTCTCTTTTCGAGGAGCCTTTTATTGAATCCTAAGTAATCTAAGTGTCATGCAAATGAAATGAAAACAAGGGGGGATTGGGTTTTGATTTTTAAATTAATAAACTAAAATAGAAATGTAATTTAAATGAAGCAAAGATAAAATAGAAAATAAGAAAACGAGATTAATTAGATAAACAAACGATTAACCCAAAATTGGAATTCCATAACCTTCATCGGACAAAAAGATAATAACCAAACTCGTGATTGATTCTAGACAAACCGAAATCTCTGCATTTGTCCAAATATTTCCTCGACTAGACGATCGCCTAGCATTTGATCGAACACGTGGCGAGCTCGCTGTGCGATCGCACAACGCTCTCTTAGAACCTGGTCCGACCTATGTCCTTGGGATATCAATCTGGGTATTAAATCTAATACCCAATCCGCAATCATAATCGGATCCGATTAAAATAAACAGAAACGAATTACGTTATCGATTGTAGTGCAGGCCCTCTGGGTTCACAGAATCCTCAATCCATGGGTCAACCACAAAAGCTTAGCCAAGCATGGCTAGGAAAAACTCAGAAGAAAAGATAATGTAGAATATATAATATTGAGAATGTCTTTGTAGCCACCATCTAACCTCCTTATATAGGAGAGATGACTAAACAAAAATAGGAATCCCCTAATAATAGGAAACCTCTAATAAATAAGAAATCTTTAAAGATTGGTCTTTTATTACAAAATTCGGGCAAAATAAAAATCCAGAAAAATGCATCTGTCTTTAGCTCCAATTTCGTCCATCCTCTTGTCCGAATCAATCTTCCAAGTCTTCATAACAATTGTAGATCTCTGAATCATCTAAAAAAGGAAAGAAGAATCAGGCTAATCGGATATCTAGATCAAAAGTTATAGCGAAAATACTAAATCATTATAAATATGGAATTTAATCATAATAAATGAGTTCAATCCAATTAAAAGCTCAAAGCCCAATTAAGTAACAAAATCTATGATTTATCAATCAAACATTCCTAAATTTATTCACCAAGAGATACAAATAAGTGTAATAATATTCAATCATCAATGATCCTCTAATATTCCTCCTCGACGCTATCTCGGTTTCCTCTCTTCAATAGCAAAGTCTAGTCCTTGTTGCAAAAGGGTATCCGTAACCTCGCTCTCGCCACATCCTAAAATGTCCCGATCCGTCAAAGATTCCAACTGCAAACTTCGCATTGGACACTATTATTGTCAAAAGCGAAGATGCCAACGATGAATTTGATGTGGATTCTCCATCCTTTTTGTCCGCCATTTCTGCTCCAAATATTATTTACCAGTTGCAAATACGAAAGCCCAAAGTAATTATTTTCTGATGTGGAAGCTCAGACTATGCTGCAACCACAGAGCATACTCAGACAGAACCTCGGCTCTAATACCAATTGTTGCGGAAGCATGATATATAGAGCGCAATCAATTATACTAAAAAATCATGATACTAGAAAACAAAGTTTCTAGATGTAATTTAATAATATAATAAATCACAACTACTATATCTAATTGCAACTAAAATAATAAGCAAGACAACAATAAAAGAGCAAGACAACAATAAGAGAAATACCAAGATCTAATTTCACTCCAACAATCTACAAGTAAAATAGAAGTGAGAAAGGAATTCAAATTGCCTTAAGGGGCAATGTTTGAGGGGATGATTTGGAAAGGGAGGAGGGGTTTATATCAAAACATCCACCCTTTCCTTCATGAATTTGGCGATGTGGAACTATCAAGGTGCTTCCCAACAATCAATATATATATATATATATATATATATATATATATATAGAGTGAAAGAAAGAGAGGGAGTAAAAAATTTGGATTTATAGTAAAAGAATTTGAACAAGGATTGTAAAAGATTAACCAATGGAAATAACTTTTATATATGGCTTGTTTGTATTTATAAGAAATATTTAGAGAATGTCTCAAATTTTCTTTGTTAATTTCTTTTATTACCCTATTTTAATTACTCATATTAATATCATTGTATTTATTGTATTCAATCACATTCTCTCCCCACCACACATCATATCTCTTCTTCATATCTCTTTTTAATACTTTTCTTATTCTCTCTCTTTCCTTATAAATGAGGCTATTTTTGAGAAAAATGCTACAATTTTTATGGATTTATTGTCTTTAACGAATTTTTTAATTCTCTATTCAATGAAATGTTTCTTATAAAAATGAACCGAGGATGGAGAATATAGTACTCTATATTCAATGTGCTCTTAACAATAACAGTATCCCAAGAAAACTGTACAATAATCTTTTTTTGAACACTAACGGTACAATAATCCATATGCTTCAAATTATCATTGGATCCAAGCTAATAATATCATTAAAAGATTTTTCCGTACGTGCACGTCTGATAAACCTGCATATATACCCTCTTTTGCTCCTATACAAGTACTTGGTTTTCTTTGTTCTGTTTTTGTTTTTGCAACAAGGTTTTCTTCGTTTTCAGTCGTCTAAAAAAGAACAGAGATATTATAAACAAAGTACCTCGATCTTTAGAAAACTAACTCCTTTAACGATAGAAACTGTGAAGATTTGTTTTAAAAAATTTAAGCTATGATGACCTCTTCAAAATTAATGTCAATTATGGAGACCAAAAGGTTACTTATTGCTGATGTTTATAAATATCTTATACTTTTAGTGTGTGTGTGTGTAATTAATTAACCTGCCTTTCTCCAAAATTCAGCTCACATAAGCTCAAACCAGCTTAATTCTCTCCAAATAAGCCAGCCAATTCTTCTTGGTCTTTTGGCCTACGCAAATGCTAGCTTTTCCGATTACAGCATTTTTAAGTTCCATTTATCTCCTTAATTCTTCATCGAGGTCATGTTATACAACAACAACAAATTAAAGTCTTATCCCACTACTAAGTGGGGTCGGTTATATGAATCGTAGGACACTATTGCAAGTTTAAGTGGTTCACCATGTGTTCTTGTCTTGGTTTCCGAGTTCATGTCAGAAGCAAGACCCTTCACAAGTTCATCAGAAGCGCAACATAATTATAAGAGCATCAGTTTCATGGAGAGATTGGATATGAGTGGTATCAAGAAGTCAAGGCCAAGCCTACGAGGTGCAGGACATGGGGTACTTTATTATCAAGGCTCTTCCCACTCCCTCCCCTCAAACCAAACATATATACCCAAAGTAAAGTACTCAATAATGGTAAGGGCACTCAATAATCTATCCCCTAGTGGTAAAATAAAGAACATTGATAGTGGACACTAGTAATTTATAATTGCTTCTATATGTGTAACATTACTTGACATTGGTGAATAAATTGAATTTTGTTAAGTTCAATCAAATTAAAGATAGCATCTGTTCTAATTTTTTACCCTTTTGTAGATAGGGTACTGCGTTTTTAAGCAAGCTACTGAAAATCATCCCACCGAGCATTTAATCGATTGATGCATGGTCAGTGGTCTAACCATGCTGTGAATTTTTTTTTTTTTTTTAACAACAACCATGCTGTGAATTGAGGTCACTCCAATTGTGAGTAAAATAATACTCCATTCGGTCCTTTTCATAAAGAACATTCTCTCTCATTAGGGTAATCCTTAATATCAGGAACAAATCCTCTTTGTCTGAAATTTTAAAATAATTTTTTTCATTTTTACTCTTATTAAAGATATGTCACTCATCATGTCTACAATAAATTTTCACCTATTATCTCTCATGTACTCTCTTTCTAAACAAGGCTAACAGTAATTGGAAAGAAATGTACAAAAATTATATATTTATTACTTTTAACAAATATTTTGAACCGCATGAATTTAATAATTGTTCCTTGTAAAAATGACTAAGGGAGTATCATTTAATTAACAAATAACAACATAAAAATTTTCATATACCACTCTGGTCCTTTTATTATTTATGGTGGAGGGAGCTAGAGGAAAAAGGCGAAGGTACTAGCTCTCGGATTCTGCTTCTGAGCTCTCGACTTCAAAACAGAGGAGCTCGCAGTGCTGTTTGCTGAAACTCGATCTCTTCACCGGAGAGAAGGAAGAAGGTGGTGGTTCCAAAGCATGTCCGGCAGTGAGGGTGAGTTCCAATGGTTGGTGTCAATGGAGAATGGTGCTGGTTCTCTCTTCTTGGGTTTGTGTGTGTCACCGCTCAAGAGAGTTCGATGGAAATGGAGGTGTGGTAGTGTGGAGAATATGGTGGAAACGAGAAGAAACGGTGAAGGGAGGTGATGGGTGATAGTGTTGCTCTCCCAATCCACCTCCGCAGCGCCAAGCTTCCAGCCTCTGCAATGTCGAGACTGTCCGTGGAAGAAGAAGACACGGCAGGAGAGTGGAAGAAGACCCAAAGAACGATTCTTGGAAATAACGAAAGTAACAACACCACTTTCTTGAAAACCAAAAACAAAAAAGTTTAAGACTAACTGACTACATTAATACACATAAATCACAAACGGACCGCATACAATGCCCAAATCAAATCAAGGAGGCCATGTAACCAACTCATAAATGACCAACCACATAATGAACCCACACAATCCATTGAATTTCATCTTTAATTTTAATTTTGATAATGCCTTTTAATTAATTTCATAATTAAGATATCGAAAAACCTACACAACTAAAAACATGGCATAAAAAGTGAAGAGTTAATATCATTGTTGGTCCATACGGTTTAATTTGATTGAATTTTGATTTTGGTCCATATAGTTTCATAAAGATTTACTTTGTGATTAACTATAGAGACATAAAGCAAAATCCATTAAACGTAGGGACTAGTCTTACTACACCAAAGCCAAATATTTACAAAACTACAGGGTCAAAACCAACCAATTTCAAACTATATGGACAAACATAAATTCAATCAAATTAATTATAAAGATTAACGATAATCTGCTTGACCGAAAAAATAAAATAGTTAAATCATTTTATTCATTTATAAAACCTGGATGGTCAAGATTTGGACAACCAGCTGTTTTATGTGGATTTGTTCCAACTATATATAGCAAATAAAAAAAGTAAATCGAAAAGTACAAGAATCATATTAGATAAATAATAATATCACTCTCTACCGAAATATAAGTCATGTCGGGTTGGGTTTCTCTCATTATCTCTTTCTCATTATCCCTCATCATCTCTAAATCCTATCCATCCAATCAACCATAATATCACTTTAACCTTTCTCTCACCTTCCCAATCAAAGGTCCAGAAAAGCTAATGAGGGAAAATGAGAAAAATGATGAGGAGAGAATCCTCTTCCAAGTCATGTGTGCCCATTCTCGCATACTGATGAATGCATTGAATTGATAAAATTTTCTACATTTTTCCTTATTAACTTTTTTGTTTCTCCCTACTTAAATATTATTTTCACAACTCTCTCTCTTCTTTCTCTCTTTCCAATAGAAATTAAATAGGGGTAAAATTGAGAAATCGTCATTAATTACCCTAAAACTGACTTATATTTTAACCAAACTTTTTTTTTTTACAAGTGACTTACATCTAGACACAAAGTGCACTTTATTTAAGAAAATAATTTAAAATGGTCAAGGATATTTTAGGTCATCAGGACCATAAAAAAAAATTAATGACTAACTGACTACATTAACACTCATAAATCACAAACAAACATACCACATCCAATGCCAAAATCAAACAATTTATTTACCAAAGGACCAGCACTAACGAGCACTCATAAATGACCAAACCATATACAATAAACACACACAATACAAGGAGGCCATGTAACCAACTCATAAATGACCAACCAGATAATGAAACAAAACAAAACATTGAATTTCATCCTTGATTTTAATTTTGATAATGCCTTTTAATTTAGTAATTAAGATATCAAAAGACATACACACATAAAAAAAAAACATGACATAAAAAATGAAGAGTTAATATCATTGTTGGTCCATACGGTTTGATTGAATTTTGGTTTTGGTCCATATAGTTTCATAAAGATTTGCTTTGTGATTAACTATAGAGACCTAAAGCAAAATCCATTAAACGTAGGGACTAGTCTTACTACACCAAAGCCAAATATTTACAAAACTACAGGGTTAAAAGCAACTAGTTTCAAACTATATGGACAAACATAAATTCAATCAAATTATAAAGATTAACGATAATCTTGACCGAAAAATAAAATAGTTAAACCATTTTATTCATTCATAAAACCTGGACCGTCAAGATTTGGAAAATCGGCAATTTTATGTGGATTTGTTCCAACTACATATAGCAAATCAAAAAATTAAATCCAAAGTACATGAATCATATTTGATAGATATCACTCTATACCTTATTATAAGCCATTTTTACCCATTCTGGCATACTAATGAATGCATTGAATTGATAAAACGTTCTACTTTTTCCCTTTTTTAAATTTTTTTTCTCCCTACTTTTAAAAATGATTTTCACACCTCTCTCTCATCTTTCTCTCTTTTCAATATAAAGTAAATAGGGATAAAATTGAGAAAATGCCATGAATTACCCTACAAAAGACTTATATATTGAATCAAACGTTTTCCTCAGAAGTGACTTACGTCTAGGCACAAAGTCCTCATTATTTAAGAAAAGAATTGAAAAGTGTCAAGGATATATGAATAGCTGACATTTTAGGTCATCAGGACCATAAAAAAAAAGTAATGACTAACTGAATCCATTAACACATATAAATCGCAAACAAACAGGCCACATACAATGCCCAAATAAAACAGTTTATTGACCAAAAAGACCAGCTCTAATGAGCACTGATAAATGACCAAACCAGATACAATGAACACACACAATACAAGGAGGCCATGTAACCAACTCTTAAATGACCAACCACATAATGAACCCACACAGTCCTTTGAGTTTCATCTTTTATTTTAATTTTGATGGTGCCTTTTAATTTAGTAACTAAGATATCAAAAGAAATATACACATAAAAAATGAATAGTTAACATCGTTGTTGGTCCATACGGTTTGGTTACATTTTGGTTTTGATCCCTGTAATTTGAAATAGTTGGTTTTAGTCCATATAGTTTCATAAAGATCTGTTTTATGTTTAACTATAGAGACCTAAAGCAAAATTCATTAAGTGTAGGGACTAGTTGTTAAACCTTGACAAAACATTTTTAAAACTAGAGGTTTAAAAACCAACAATTTCAAACTATATGGACAAAACATAAATTCAATCAAATTATAAAGATATTGTGACCCAAAAAATAAAATACTTAAACCATTTTATTAATCCATAAAACTTGGACCGTCAAGATTTGGAAAATCAGCAGCTTTATGTGTATTGTTCCAACTTCCAACTATATATAGCAAATCAAAAAATTAAATCCAAAATACATGAATCATATTTGATAAATATCACTCTATATCTAAATATAAGTCACTTGTACCTCATTCTCGTATATAAAGAAATCCATTCAATTGATAAAATTCTCTACTTTTTCCCTTATTAATTTTTTTTTATCTCTCTCTACTTTAAATATGATTTTCACACCCCTCTCTCATATTTCTGTCATGCCAATAGCAATTAAATAGGGCTAATATTGAGAAAATGTCATTAATTACCCTACAAATAATTTATACTTTGAACTGAACTTTTTTTAACAAATGACTTATTTTTGGACACACAGTGGTAATTATTCAAATAAGTGCTCATTATAAAATGAAAGATTTGAAAATGGTCAAGGAAATCGAAATAACTGACATTGTAGATTATTAGGACCATCAAAAGACCTATTATAAATAGGCACAACTCTAAAGTCCAAAAATCCTATTTGACAAATACCACTTTTTACCTAAATATAAGTTACTTATATTCATTTCTAGCATATATTGAAGAATGCATTCAATTGATAAAATTTTCTATTTTTCCCTTATTAAATATTTTTATCTCTCTACTTTAAATATGATCTTCACACCTCTCTCTCATATTCCTTTCATTCCAATAGGAATTAAATAGGGGTAAAATTGAGAAAAATCCATTAATTACCCTATAAAAAGATTTATATTTTGAACAAAACTTGTTCCTTACAAGTGACTTACATTTAGGCACATAGTGGTAATTATTCAAATAAATGCTCATTATAAAAGAAAAGATTTGAAAGTGTTCAAGGAAACAGGAATAACTGACATTTTAGGTCATTGGGACCATCAAAAGACCTATTATAAATGGGCACCCTGAAATTGCCTTTAGCACTATATTCTCATTACTCTCTACTACATATAGTGATTTCAGTCATTAGAGAGAACCAAACATGAATATGAGTGAGATGAGTAAGCTCCTCGTGTTGTTTCTTCTCTTGGCTTCAGGCTTCATAATAGAAGCCAGACCCCTCACAAGTTCTTCTGCTTCAAGCAATTTCTTGGACAGGTTTGATGTGAGAGGTATCATGAAGTCAGGGCCAAGCCCAGGTGATGATGGTCATGGGGGACCTCCTCCTCCAGGAGGCCCTCCCCCAAGAAAAGGACTTAATGAAGGTCCCAACCTCAGCGGTATCATGCAGTCAGGGCCAAGCCCTCCAGGCAATGGGCATCGGTCACCTCCTCCAGGAGGCCCTTCCCCAAGAAAAGGACTTAATGAAGGTCCCAACCTCAGCAGTGTCATACAGTTAGGTCCAAGCCCTCCAGGCGCAATCCCCTAGTGTGATCCGATATAGGACACTTTAATGGTGGACGCCATTTCGTTATTACTTCTATGTAAGGTTACTACAATATGTAATGAATAAATTGCTTTTCTTTTTTTTAACTACATTCGCACTGCTATATGTTCTTCTATGGTTAAGCATAATGTGAATTAACATAACCATAGGGTGTAAATATATAGTCATTACAGAACACAGGTAAACTCATCGGAGGAGAGTCGGAAGAAGTTTCGATTTTAGTAAAACGATAACAAGGTTGGCAGAAGACATTGATTTCAAATAAAATCATGAATTCTGAGTTGCTTAATTTCTAGAAAAGCTTTTCAATTGTGAAAATTGAATGGGAAACAAAAAAACCCTAGTTTATTTATATGTATGTGTGTGGTAGAAGATGAAGAGAGATAACCCCATATCCACGTCATTGTAGTCGTCGTCCGCCATTGTGTATTTCCGACGTTCACCTTTGCCTCCGCCGCTACCCCTAAACCCTCACAGAAGGCTTCGAAGAATCAACCCAACAGGGTCTTCTCTGAAAGCGCCTATACATGGGTAATAAGTAATTAAGAATAGGTTTTTTTTTGGTAATATAAAAATATATTTTTATATAAATATAAACACGCAGATGAGATATACTGGGTTGGGCTCTAAACAAAGATTGATCACTTCCTTTTAAGCTAAATTTTGGTGCTGTGTTTGTGTGTGTTGGTTGGAGCACACTTCCATACGACGCAAACTCGTGGTGCTTTTTAGCGTTACCGCAGTTTCGTGGCACACTTGAGTTCTCTCATTATGGTGCCCAGCTTCTTTGGTTTTATTCTATTACAATAATTTCGATTTTTCTTCAATTCATTTTTAATATTTCACAAAAACTTAAATTTATATAGAATTACATTCATCGTGAAAAGAGAGGAAAAAAGCTCAGGTGAATAGAATTTTTGATGCCTTAAGTTTTCAACCTTTAATTCATTTTAGTTTTGATTCCTTAAATTTCAAACGGTAAGTTTTGATTCCCTCAAAAGGTAAAATGACCTATATTTTTTAACTACATTTGCACTGCTATATATTTTTCTGGGGAAAATCATTGTGAGGTCTCAAAGATGAATGTAATAATTATAATAAAAAAAATCCGAATAATAAGTGAGTAACATGGTCATTGCATACTGCTCAATTGTTGTGAGATATATTGTTGAACACGTCCCTTCCTTGGAAGCTTATAGTGATTTTTTCCCCTTTTCTTTTAAGCTGACCAACAAATACAATACCTTAACCAACTAATCACCTCAATTAATATCTTTGACAACATGTGTGTGTGGTGGCAGGTTGTTGTGTACAAGGAGTATTATTCTACATACTGGGAGGTTTTACACACCTTGTGTCATGCTACGCTTGCATTTATCGTACGAAGCTGAGGCGTCTGTATAAAATAGAAGGCAGCGAAACTGGTGATTGTTTGACCAGTTGCTGCTGCGCCCAATTGGCCCTCTGTCAAGAGTATCGTGAGCTCAAGGCTCGTGGATTCGACATGTCTGCTGGTAATTAAATCTGTGATCTAAGCCCGTTTGGGATAGCGGCGGTAGAAGTAGCTTTTTTTCTGATGCACCTTTTTTGATGGACTTTTTTTGATGTGATTTGTGTTTGGGATAGCTGTGGCAGAAATAACTTTTTTCTTGATGGATACTTGTTTGGCATAGCTTAGATTTACATGCTTATTAGGTGCTTATACCTCTAATTAGAGGTATAAACATATTTTTTTTAATTTTTTTTTAATTTTTTGATATATTGTATTTATTTATATTTAAATTATATGCTACTTTCTGAGATTTTTTGAGTATCTCAAATTAATTAATTTTCATAATACCTGTGTTACGGACAAATGCATAACTGGAAATTAATTAATTTGAGATACCAGGTGCAAAAAAATCTCAGAAAGCAACATATAATTTAATTCTAAATAAATACAATATATAAAAAATTTAAAAAAATGCTTATATCTCTAATTAGAGGTATAAGCACCTAATAAGCATGTAAATCTAAGCATATAATGTGGACTGAAAATTGATGCTATTAGAAGCAACCCTCTCTTGCTTCAAAAACCCAGCTTCATGTTTGAAGCACATAAAAAAATTAAGGAATCCAAACACTATAAATTTTGCTTCTAGACCCACAGTGCTTTTGATGTGCTTATTTCCACATCCACAGCTATGCCAAACACACCCTAAGTCTTTGGAGGAGGTTCAAAATCTTTTCCGCATGTCATGTCTTCGAACTTGCCATAGTGCATGTTTAGTAAACCACATAACCGTGTTTTCAGAAGCATTTTTTTATAAACCGAGACAAACTATGCTCTTAAAAACTAATCCAAACGTGGACATATACTATCCTACCAAATTGTTAGGTTAATGTGCTCTTTAGTCACTTAAGCCCAATAAGGCTTAAGTGAGGCTACAGCCCAAGAACTCTATGACCCATGTGGTTTGGGGTTAGGTATTGGATGTAGTAGTATATAAACCCACTTTAGACTGGTTCGTGTGTTCGTGGAGAGGCTTTCAGATCGCTGCATCTTTCCAGGTAATCAAAACGATGAAGGTTTTAACTTTTCCTATATTGTGTCGGTACGATTCGCTTCCGCGTTTCTGGTGAATTTCCTACAATTGGTATCAGAGCCGAATCGCGATGAGGAAAAGAACCAGTTTTGATTTTCTTTTCATGTGATTAATTTTTCAAATTTTTTTTTTGAAAAATATGGCATCTCTTTCTATATTTTTTATTTATTTCATGATAATTATTCGTTTATAATTCATATTTGATATTAGTTTTAATCGGTTAATCGCTTTAATCCATGGTTAGATTCTCTCGTGTATTTCTTGATTTGTAACAAGGAGGCTAATCCCATATGATTAGGTTTCCTCCTTACTGTTTTTTATTTTCTTTTGGAATTTCTATGTATTTTTCAAATTTCTGTAAAAGTTGGAGATCAAGAAACTGCAAGAAGATGAGCATTCAACACTGTCAGACACTTTTCATGGACCTCTAGACCTCAGATTTGGACAATCCATATGTCGTTGGAAAGGGGACGGAAAGACGAACAAAATGGTAGGTGGATCGAGGCCAGGTGAGACGCCACGCGCCGCCACAAGCTTCGCGAGTGGCCTTCACGCACCGGGCGGTGGTGCCGCGCGTGAGGCGCGTGGGCCACCCTTTTGGGTGGTTACGCGGCCGTGTTCTCGTCTCTCCATGGCGGTTCTTCCCTTGGAGTTTCGTCTTGAGATGACTTCGGATGATGGAGCGCAGACCTGACGGCTAGGGTGCCTCTTTTGCATCCTAGGGTTTCTCGCCAAGGAGTGGGTCTTTGGGCTTTTGGGCCCATGAATACCCTAAAGAGGCTTGAGACAGATACTATGGGCTGGACGAAAGAGAAATTCCAAAGTTGTAATTTTTATTTTTAAATAGGAATGCCATGGATTAAAGTTATTTTTCTTTAATTATTAATGTTTTTCTTTATTGAATTGTATGAATTATATGTGCGATTAACATGATGTTTGTAATAACATGTCATATAGAATAGGAAGATGTCATATTGTTGCATAATCACATGTCATAACAGCATAGTACCTATTATGTCTTGAATCGACTAGGATGATAGTTATTATGCGAGATTATTTAGGTTATCCACTAAACTAATTATCAATTATTATGATTTAAATTAACATCTAGAATAATAATTGGATTAATTAATTGTGGAATTAAAATCTAGACAAATAATTTGAAAATTTCCTAAGAGAATTGTATTTTTGAGAGTAATTTATGGGTTATTTAAAATGGTCATCATGACTAGATTTTAGATACCTAATAATTTATCTAATAATTTATGGGTTGATCTCACTCAATTTGGAAATTTCCTAAGAGAATTGTATTTTTGAGAGTAATTTATGGGTTATTTAAAATGGTCATCATGACTAGATTTTAGATACCTAATAATTTATGGGATGATCTCACTCAATTTGGAAATTTCCTAAGAGAATTGTATTTTTGAGAGTAATTTATGGGTTATTTAACATGGTCATCATGACTAGATTTTAGATACCTAATAATTTATGGGATGATCTCACTCAATGGAAATTTCCTAAGAGAATTGTATTTTTAGAGTAATTTATGGGTTATTTATAATGGTCATGAGAAGCACACTCGCCAATCATGACTAGATTTTAGATACCTAATAATTTATGGGTTGATCTCACTCAATTATAGTTGTTACTCTAAATTGAATGAATTCTTGGAAATTGAAATTTCTAAATTTTAAAATATTGAATGGGTGAAGGTTTTAAATTAAGCATTTAATTTTAAAACCTACGGGCCCCAATTGTGGGTTTATTAGTGAAATGGTTATCACTGAAGCCCCATCGGATAAGGATAATCGGATTTCGCTAGATTAAACCCTAATACTTTCACAATTTTAGTAAAGTTTTGCACGGCCCATCGTCGGCAACACTTAGACACTAAAGATAATTTTGAAAGTAAACAATGGTTAATTACATTCAACTTTGGTAAAATTGTTAACCCTCTCATCGAGGCTCTGGCAATGGAACTGAAGGCCCAAAATAAAAATATTAGTTTTACAAGAATCTTTCCCATCGTAAGTCTTGTAAAGATAACTAATGGATTGTTGAACAATAAATGAATAGTAGTTATTAGAATCTACTAGCGCTATATATGTTTGTTGTTAATTATAGCTTGTAGTTAGTGTTTTTCCTAATTTTCAGAAAAATGTCTTCATTCAATGCTTTAGCTACAATCTTGAGCCAAAAACCTATGGATGGTACAAACTACAAACAATGGAAAACTAATTTGGATATTGTTCTTCAATATGAAAAGCTCAACTTTGTTCTAACTACCCCTATGCAAGCGTAGCCTGTTGCAGATACGTCTGATGCAATTCGGACTCAATTTCAGCAGGAGAAGGAAAGATGGGAGAAGGCGAATGTGCCAGTTCGCTGCTATATTTTGGCCAGTCTCGCCAATCACCTTCAGGAGCAAGTAAGCATGATTGAGAGTGGAGCAACAATACTCCAGACTCTTGATGGCATGTTTGCTATGGGTAATTTACATGTGATTGAGGCTTGTTTAGTGGAGAATCACGATGATAAATGGATCGTTGATTCAGGAGCCACTAACCATGTTTGTTACTCTTTGCAGAGGTTCAAACATAGCTTGCTTGTAAGTAAAGGACAAAGAGATTTGAAGCTTGGAACTGGGGAGCTTGTGTCTGCACAAGCAGTGGGACAAGTTATTTTATCTTTTGATAATTGCAGAACTTTGGTTTTAGAAGACTGTTTATTTATTCCATATTTTAAGAGGAATTTAATTTCTGTTAATTGTTTGGATAAACAAGGTTTGACAGTTCAGTTTAATTCCTCAGTTTCAATAAGAAGTTCATCTTCTTTTATTTTTTCTGGTGTAAAGTCTAATGGTCTTTATTTCCTTAATCATGTCCCCTGTGAAGTTAATCATGTTGAATTAAGAGATGTTGAGCATATTAATTCATCAAAAAAAAGAAAAGTTTCCAATGAAACTTATCTTTGGCATTTGAGATTGGGTCATATTAACTCTAACAGGATACAAGTTTTGGTCAAAAGTGGGATTTTAAAATCCCTGAACTTTGAACCGATACCTGTATGTGAATCTTGTTTAGGTTGAAAGGAGAAATAGAACCCTTTTAGAAATGACAAGATCTATGCTCAGTTATTCATCTCTTTCTAATTCATTCTGGGGATATGCCTTAGAAACTGCTATGTATCTATTGAACTTAGCTCCGTCCAAGTCGGTTTCAAAGACACCAATAGAATTGTGGAAAGGGTGTAAGCCCACCATGAATCACATTCGGATTTGGGGTGCTCCGCACATGTCTTGCAACAGAAACCAGATAAGATGGACTCGCGTACTGAAGTATGCATGTTTATAGGCTATCCTAAAGGAACCAGAGGTTGGTTGTTTTATAGTCCAAAAGAAAAGAAGGTCATAGTGAGCACTCACGCGACTTTCTTAGAGGAGGACTATATGGAAAATTATAAGCCAAGGAGTAAGGTTATTCTTGATGAGCTAGTCTCAGATCAAGTTTCACCGCAACCTCAGGCGGTTCCAGCTTTTATTCCTGTGCTTGTTCAAAGAGGGGAAAATATACCTGAACATACACAGGAAGCAGAGACAGTACCAGAAGTTCAGCATGATGATGAAGTTCATGCTAAAGTTCAGCATGATGATGAACTTATGGAAGAACAAAATCATGAATTGGTTAATCCACTTAATGAGGGTCCTCATCTAGAAATTGTTAACCCACATAATATGGACCCCCCTGTAGATGCACAACATCAAGTGCGACAAAGTCGTAGTGGGAGATTGATTCGTAAACTTGCAAGATATCTCTTGTTGGGTGAGTCAAATCAGGATGTCATCATTGATGAAGATGATGATCCCACGAGTTATGACGAAGCACTAGGAGATGTTGATGCTCAGGAATGGCTTGAGGCTATGAATCGTGAAATGGATTCTATGAATTCCAACTCAGTTTGGTCTCTTGTAGATGCACCTAAAGGGGTAAGACCCATTGGGTGTAAGTGGATTTACAAGAGAAAGAGAGGATCGGACGGGAAGGTTGAAACCTTCAAAGCTAGATTGGTGGCGAAAGGGTACTCCCAAAAAAGGTGTGGATTATGATGAAACCTTTTCGCCGGTTGCCATGCTCAAGTCCATCCGGATTCTCTTAGTTGTTGCAGCAAATCTTGATTATGAGATTTGGCAAATGGATGTCAAAACTGCTTTTCTAAATGGAAATTTGGAAGAGGAAATCTATATGCAGCAACCAAAAGGGTTTATAGCCAAAGGGCAAGAAGAAATGGTATGCAAGTTGCAAAGGTCCATTTATGGACTTAAGCAAGCGTCCGATCATGGAACATCGATTTGATCAAGCCATTGAGTCTTATGGTTTTGAGAAAAGTCCGATGAGCCGTGTGTGTATAAAAGGATCCAAGGTAATGCGGTATCTTTTCTGGTGCTTTATGTGGATGATATACTCCTTATCGGAAATGATACAGAGGTATTGTTAGGCATAAAAACCTGGCTGATCAAGCATTTTGATATGAAGGACCTGGGGGAAGCCAATTATATTCTGGTATTAAACTCTTGCGAGACCGAAAGAATAGGGTTTGGCATTATCCCAGGCTAAATACATCGACAAAATACTTTCAAGGTTTAGCATGGAGAATTCCAAGAGGGGAATTATACCCTTCAGGCATGGGATTCA
The DNA here is from genome assembly GCA_025563575.1 of Acacia pycnantha. NCBI lineage: Eukaryota > Viridiplantae > Streptophyta > Magnoliopsida > Fabales > Fabaceae > Acacia > Acacia pycnantha. The sequence goes on along the minus strand of JAMWYP010000005.1, from coordinate 9,892,797 downwards.
TCTCTTTAAGGAGCAATCTCCTAAAACTCCTGAGCAGAGAGAACGCATGAGTAGGATACCTTATGCTTCAGCAGTAGGTAGTCTCATGTATGCTATGCTTTGTACCAGACCAGATATATGCTATGCAGTGGGAGTAGAAAGTCGGTACCAATCTAATCCTGGAGAGGAACACTGGGTAGCGGTTAAACATATATTCAAGTACCTACGGAGAAAGTCCAAGGAACCAAGGTATCACAAGAGACAAAAACACATACAGAGAAAGTACCACTTGATCCGTGACATAATTAAAAGAGGAGATACATTGGTAGCAAAGATAGCATCAGACGAGAACCTTGCTGACCCTTTTACTAAGAGTTTGCCTGAACGTGTGTTCGAGAGGCATGTTTCATCTATGGGTCTTAGGAGGATTCCAGATTTGCTATAGCTTTAGGTAGTTGTTATTTCACTTTGTTATTTTGTGTTCTTTGAGCAAGACATTATGACATTGCATTTTTTTCTGAATGTTGATAAATGAGGTCTGTTTTCATTTATTTCGCACACTATTTACAAACTCTAAGGTCCGGAACAATTGTGGAGTATGTGATCATATGGATACGTTCATAGAGGACATGGTCATAGGTTCTCACAATTGATGAATTGGTTCACGACTATTAAATTAAGTTGGGCACTTTATTTAGGCTGCAATATTTTATGAAATGGTTTTGTCCGAATCATTATAAAATATTGGTGTGAGTTAATACTTACATTGAATGGATCAAGGAGAGATTTGATTAAGGTTGTTCTTTCTGTCATAAGGAATAAAATCTCCAGCTAACTATAGTCATGTAGTTGCTCTTAATCCTGAGTTTATTTTAAATAGGTAGTCGAATAGCTTTCATTCTTTGATTTACCAAAGGGTGAGGTTTGATCTATATAACGGCCAATAACTTGGTATTTTGGGATTGAGACTATTTGGTTATCGGTGTTTATGAGATAAACAACATGGAATTTATAGGAAATGTCTCCTTGGTATGTTTCGGTACTTGGATATTGAAGACACTGGCCAGTGCATGTAATCCATTAGAGAAACTATCACAGTCAAGGGAATAAATAATTGATTGGGTTACAGAAAACTGGTCAATCAAATCATAGACATTCTATAAAGGGGTAATGCATATTCGTGTTATAAGTGTCATTATTCTTGGAGTTCACGTTCGGATTTTTAGTAGAGTAGCACCTAACTAGATAATCTTCTGTAGACTATCATGAGCCTTGATAAATGACAAATGGTAGATCCCCAGGCTAACTCGAGATAAGGGATGGGGTATAATATCAGATGATGATGGCTTATGGGCTACATGGTCTTGGGTTTACGAACTCAAGTTTGTATCTTAAAGATCAAGTGGGAGATTGTTGGGTTAATGTGCTCTTTAGTCACTTAAGCCCAATAAGGCTTAAGTGAGGCTACAGCCCAAGAACTCTATGACCCATGTGGTTTGGGGTTAGGTCTTGGATGTAGTAGTATATAAACCCACTTTAGACTGCTTGTGACATAGAGAAACATCCTCATGCTCTCTGAATTTTGGTATTTACCAAAGGTTTAGAGAGGAAGAGGTGTTATCCATAAACAGACAAGAATAGGAGGCTTTCATCAGAAACAAACCCTAGAGGCAGACGTTCATCATCTGAACGGTTGCCCACACAACCATACTATCCCCCTCGAGAGATAGTCTGGAAGATCGATCATAGAGCGGACTTGGACTGTTCGTGTGTTCATGGAGAGGCTTTCAGATCGCTGCATCTTTCCAGGTAATCAAAATGATGAAGGTTTTAGCTTTTCCTATATCGTGTCGGTACGATTTGCTTCCGCGTTTCTGGTGAATTTCCTACATAAATTGTGTTTGTGGCTTGTTTCCAATAAATAATATATTTGTGGTTGGTTATGTATAAACAGGATGGCATGGAAATGTGGAAATACAGACTGCGGGTGTGAAGACGGTTGGCCTGGTGGTTGAAGGTGGCATGATCCGTTAACCGGTGGCCGTTGTTGTCATCGCTATCTCTGGACTGAAGAATTAATGTCCTCTGTATTGTTGGTGAATGAACTAGGGATAATAAGGCCTCTGTCCTGTTACATCCTTCAAGTATTTCCTTTGAGTTTTTTGTTTTGGATTGATCGTCTTACTTCTTCTTTCTTCTCTATGATGCTTACATTGTTGTACATGTTTGCTTAAATTGTTTGTTTTAATTTGATTTGATTCTCTACTGTCAATGATGTATATTGTACTACTTTTTATTGGATGTGCTTTCAACAATAATTTAGATCACAGTACCCCAAGAAATCTCTATGGTAATAGGGTAGGTTGTGCGTCAATTATAAGCACTAATAATGATGGTCTATGATATTTATTATTACCTCTGATTTTAAATAGGATAAAATTTGTAATATAAATTGCACTATAAATTTTGTCTTATATTTAGTGTCGGAGAGGTATAATTGATATATCATGTTTAGTGAGAGGGAGTAACAGACTTATACTTTGTTTGGATGGGAAAAAAATGGGAGAGGAAAGAAAAGTAGGATGAAAAATGGGGGAAAGAAATTTTGAGAGAGAAACTGAGGAAAAAAGAAAGAGCTGGGGAGAAAAAGGCAGTGGGTCCCACACAATTTTTCTCCTCCCAAATTTCTCTTATATTTAGCGTCTTTCTTATCGATCTGCTTTCTCTCCTATACCCTTTCCATCCTTTTTCTTTTTTTAACTATTGGATTAAAATATTAACAATATAGATTTATGATATTATAAAAACGAGCTTTTATTCCCCCGTGCGTTGCACGGGATGATATTATTTAACAGATTATTTAAACATATTTTGATTTCAAATTGATGCAAATTTCTTGTCTTTAAGGAATATTATAACATCACAACCAATGAATGACTATATATTAAAAATGAAACATCAACAATGGTGAACATAAATATCCTCCAATCGATTCTAAGTACATATTACAAATGAAATCCAGCCTTGATAGATATAAAACTATTTAAAATCAGACAGGAAATAAATCTTAAAAGCGTTGGACTCAAAAGGCCACAGAAGCACCCAATACGGTGTGAACTACTTCTCTTGCTTTATCACTTTTGTCACTCTTTCCTCAGTCGACCAGCGAGAAAACACATGAGAAGTAGTTGTTAAGTCATCTTTATCACCCTTCCTCTTGTTGGTTATCCTTCTTTTCCCCTTAATAGGAGCATGGGTGACATGTTGAGAAAGGTCAGATATGGAGCTCTGATCAAGAGTTGTTACGAGTGGAGTAAGACTTTCAGCATCAACACTCTCCACAGTTGCCTTCACTTCAGAACACCCTTCTGTCAAACTCTGTATTTTTATGGCTCAGATGACCATAAATGCAAAAATTAGAAATAATATTTATATTCTATACCATTGGGAAAAATAGATATTCGATAAAGACATGACACATGAGTAGTTGACAAGTGAAAAACCTCTCGTATTTGCTTCACTGAACTGGTCCAAAAGATCTTCACATATCGTGTATTGGACAACGCTGATGCTAGAAGTGGGATGCTTCTTGTTGAAGTCATTCATCTTCAGTTTCAGCAGAAGATTCTTTCCAACCGGAAGGTCTAACTCATCAGGAATGTCGTCCTCATCCTGTTAAGAACAAATGAACCCAATTAATTAATGATTGTATTTGATGTTATAGTATATGATATTTTGTGCAGATGATATTAACCTCCTTCACTAAACACTTCAGTTCAGATGCGGTCTTCTTTACCAACTGAACAGCAAGTTTATCCCAGAAAATGACAGAAGCTGATCCAGTCTTGTCTCTGACGAGATAATGAAGCTTCATCCTATCACACATGAACCAAGTTAGAATTATATGAGACTAATTTAATAACTGGACAATTAATAAGAGAAATTGTCTTTTTTACTTTGGTTCTGGTTTTCTTGCAGAGGGACAAATCCATGAAGGATCATCACTTTTGACCTTTGACCCACACTTTGAGCATCCATCATAAATCCAATTGTATTTTGTTTCAGGTTTATGAATTTGACAATGGATAACAAATGAATCTCCCTGTAAGACATGGTAAAACCACAAATGATCAATTATTATAAGTCTTAATCTGGAAAAAAAACAATTGAAGAAATATATTTGAAGTCTGAATGGTGAGATAAACTGATTTATGAAAAATTACATACAATTTCTTGTTCAAGTATTTGAGAGATAGTGACTTTGGTCTGGTTGTGTAAAGAAGCCCCATTTGAATGTTGACTTAGCTGTGAAGTCATGGGTTGAGAGAGTGCAACCATGATAGGGGAGTTTTCATCCTTTACACTACATAAATACCTTTCTATGAGTGAATGGAAAAATAAATATAAATGTAAATGTAAAATGAATTAAATAATAAATACCTTTGTTTCAAAATTTTAACCTCTGTAATAGGAGGGTTAAATAAAGCTCTAGTAGCATTGAAGGAGCTAGAAACTTGTGGTCTACCTATAATGAAACTTAGTTTAGTTGATGTAATATGATGTGCTTGTAACTATTCAGTAATGAAATGCTCAATATTACCATCCTCAGAAAATCCAACTCTTGCTAAGTTTAATAAAACTACAACTGGACTTTCAGTATTCTGCAAGTATGCCATATAGGCATCCGAAGCACAGTTATCAAATAACGTGCAATCCAATTCGTTGTTCCTGAAATTTGCAAGCATTACCTACTATGAATATGAATATAAGAAAACATGTCATTGGGTAAATCTATTAAATGTATTGATGTTTGCATTACTCGGAGTCAGCCAGCTTCAGACGTAGCCTTTTTTTCGTCTCATTCCCTCTGCAGAACTCATCCAATGTGCCAACATCCTTCACAAAAGCCACCACATCTACCAGTATAAGCAATGAAGAAGGGTGATACAGAAGCAGATCAGCTGGAGATAATTAAAAACCAAGCAGGTGCATATTGACTGAATTATAGATATACAAGTACGAACATAAATATTATAAGTAATTCAGTAAAATTCATGCAAGCTGGACCCACACTTAATTAACAAAAATCTCATAACTGAAGGACCATCAAAGGTATGTAGACATAAAAGAGGAAATAAATAAAACAGATTGAAAAGGGTTAAGAATAACAACTTCATGAATGAGTTTCTAATCATTATGCAATATTAAATGAAAAATTATGTTCGTCACAGAGATGTCATATTGCCATGTCATACTTTCATAAAGGTCTCAAACATTTAGCTAATGTCATATTTTTTTTTTCAAAATCTGTTTGTTTTATAGATGTCATATCTCCATGTCAAACTTCTATAAAGGCCTTTAATGGTGATCTGAGAGCCAAAAGCATGTAATAGAACAGATTTAAGAGGCTGAGATAAGGCTAGAACGTGCAGGGTATCTACACTAGCACACATGTCAATCTAATAATTGTGCATAAGCATTGTTTACACTTTACAATTAAGGCCCCACAAGAAATACCTAAATGGAACAAAATATATTTTTTGGCATTACAAAAAATATATATTTGTTTAAACCACCAATCAAATCTAATAACAACATAAGAGAAAACAGAACATGTTCAACTACATATCTATTAATGATCAATACATATCATGTAATGACATATATTTTATTAAACATGTGAGGACCATGTAAGCTAAAATTCTTTTATAAAACATGTGAAGACCATGTAATGACATATATCCACACAGCAACAAAGAAAAATGAGAAAGTTGAAACATAATTGATATAGATATGAAGGATCAAGTTTATAACATACCAATAAGCTTATCAACAGGATGACAAAAATCTATTTTCATGATTTCTAGGATAGGGAAAAATGAGTAGGCATAAATTGGAATTGTAGCAATTGCTTCTGCAGAGGACGTCCGAGTCGTGAATGTTATCTTAAATGGGTGGCTAGATGCTCTATACTAATTCACATTTGAAGTGACCTCAAAGTTAGAAAACTTGTAAATTTGGCCTTCAACAATTTAGAAGCGAAATTTATCAAGGAGGTTCCTATTATTTAGCACACTTGCTTGAATTGTTGTACCCTGTGTTCATATGTAAATAGAGGACACAATAATTAGCAATACTTACGATAAGAGCATATTTGTATACTTTAATATAAAATAGTTTATGAAAAGGTGAAAGAAACCCGCAAAATGAAACCCGTGTGAAAGAAACCAAAGTTGCAAAAAACCTATGTAGTGTTACATCAGAACCCGAAAGCAATCTGATCAGTAAGCTAATTAAACAGTATATTTCATATCTGCAGACAAGCACCAAAACATTTGACGCTATCATCATGAGGCTTCAAATCAAGTCATTAGGGAAGACATCAAATTCCAATTTTGAAACACAAGAACTGAGAATTCTGTTGTATCAACCAGTAAAAGAAAAGTGAAAAGGAGGCTAGGATTTAAAAAATAAAATATGTCAATCTTGACAAGTTATGTATTGAAATTGAAATATACCTCCTCATCAATCAAGACCATTGAAACACAAAACAATTCCTCTGGGGCAGACTTTTGATAAACGTTCCATTTACGGAAGACTCTAACCACAACGACCCACCGATCAGTGGAATCATCCAAGTCCTAAAGTGAAGCATGACGCACCATGGTAGAACCTACAAATGTCTCCAAATCTATATTCTGCAGCAAAAATGTAAAGAATTTATATTCTGCCAAAGGTATGATAAATTCTGCCAAAGGTGTACAAAGCATAACACTTTTTTGTAATATTATACTTTGAAAAAGGAAAAAGCATGTAATATTTCATCCATTAATATTATACTTTAAAAAAGGAAAAAGCAATGTATTTTGGGTCTTGAGTTGAGCCTTGTCAAGAAGGGAAATGTCCGAGCAAAAAAAAGGAAATAAGGAATTGGAATTCTGTAATGAAAAAGGAAAAAGCATGTAATATTTCATCCATTAATATTATAATTTGAAAAAGGAAAAAGAAATGTATTTTGGGTCTTGGCAAGAAGAGAAATGTCCGAGAAAAAAAAAAGGAAAGAAGGGAAATGGAATTCTGTAATTAAAAATTCTGCCAAAGGTGTTTGATAGACGGTGCTGAGGCTTATTTTGTCTTAAGTTTTTGCATGCTTAATTGTATTTCTTGGAGTTCTATACCTGCCAAAATGCTGTGTGATATTTATGGATTCGAATTGATATGGTTTAATCTCTTTTGCCACGTTATTTCATTTTTGCAGGTCTTCCGTTAATTTGTTTTTCCATAAAATGTTCTTTTTAGGAATTTTGGCAGGTATTCCGTTATTATTAAAAGGAAATGGAATTCTGTAATGAAAAGGAAAAAGCATGTAATATTTAATCAATTAATATTATACTTTGAAAAAGGAAAAAGCTATAATATTTTGGGTCTTGAGTTGAGCATTGGCAAGAAGGGAAATGTCTCGAGCAAGAAAAAGGAAAGAAGTTTTTACCCAAAATGTTCTTTTTAGGAATTTTGGCAGGTATTCCGTTATTATTTTTAGGAAATGGAATTCTGTAATGAAAAAGGAAAAAGCATGTAATATTTCATCCATTAATATTATACTTTGAAAAAGGAAAAATCAATGTATTTTGGGTCTTGAGTTGAGCCTTGTCAAGAAAGGAAATGTCAGAGCAAAAAAAAAGGAAATAAGGGAAATGGAATTCTGTAATGAAAAAGGAAAAAGCATGTAATATTTCATTCATTAATATTATAATTTGAAAAAGGAAAAAACAATGTATTTTGGGTCTTGGCAAGAAGGGAAATGTCCGAGCAAAAGAAAAGGAAAGAAGGGAAATGGAATTCTGTAATTAAAAATTCTGCTAAAGGTGTTTGATAGACGGTGCTGAGGCTTATTTTGTCTTAAGTTTTTGCATGCTTAATTGTATTTCTTGGAGTTCTATACCTGCCAAAACGATGTGTGATATTTATGGATTCGAATTGATATGGTTTAATCTCTTTTGCCACGTTATTTCATTTTTGCAGGTCTTCCGTTAATTTGTTTTTCCATAAAATGTTTTTTTTAGGAATTTTGGCAGGTATTCCGTTATTATTTTTAGGAAATGGAATTCTATAATGAAAAAGGAAAAAGCATATAATATTTCATTCATTAATATTATAATTTGAAAAAGGAAAAAACAATGTATTTTGGGTCTTGGCAAGAAGGGAAATGTCCGAGCAAAAGAAAAGGAAAGAAGGGAATGGAATTCGTAATTAAAAATGCTAAAGGTGTTTGATAGAAGTCTTTGAGGCTTATTTTGTCTTAAGTTTTTGCATGCTTAATTGTATGTCTTGGAGTTCTATAGCCAAAACGATGTGTGATATTTATGGATTCAATTGATATGGTTTAATCTCTTTTGCCACGTTATTTCATTTTTGCAGGTCTTCCGTTAATTTGTTTTTCCATAAAATTTTTTTTTTTAAGAATTTTGGCAGGTATTCCGTTATTATTTTTAGGAAATGGAATTCTGTAATGAAAAAGGAAAAAACATGTAATATTTAATCCATTAAAAAAAAGGGAAATGTCCGAGAAAAAAAAGGAAAGAAGGGAAATGGAAAGGAAAAAGCATGTAATATTTCATCCATTAATATTATACTTTGAAAAAGGCAAAACCAATGTATTTTGGGTCTTCATTTGAGCCTTGGCAAGAAGGGAAATTCCCGTGCCAAAAAAAAGAAATAAGGGAAATGGAATTCTGTAGAGACATGAATGATGACATCATCGGCTTATGAATAGTGTTTTGTGAGGGGGGCTAGTGATAAGTCATTTAGAAGTCGACTTGAAGGGAATCATGAATGATGACATCATCGGCTTATGAATAGTTTTTTGTGAGGGGAGCCAGTGATAAACCGTTTAGAAGTCGGCTTGAGAGATGTGTTATTATATATATATATATTGATATTATTATCTCCACGAGTGGAGAGATTTAGGAGAAACATGAATTATCTAACTTACCCCTACGCTTTAAGCGACGCATCCAGCCATTTTCCTGCATCTTTTCTTAAAAAAAAAATATATATATATATATTTAAAAGTTAGACAATACATTTTAATCAAGGAAACGTCTATGTTTAATTTCTGTATGTTTATTTTTTAATGTCGTTGTGATATTTAGTTTAATTTTCAAAAATAAATAATTTTTGACGATGCTCATATTTTAATGATTCTTTCATTGTGATATTTAATTTAATTTTAAATATGATTTATTTCAATATAGGGGAGATAAGGGTATTTCAGTCATCAAATATTTGTTCATTTTCTTTCCTCCCAATTTTCTTACTCATCTAAGCAAAAAGAGTGATAACATTTTCTCCGTAATTTCCTCTTTTCATTTTCTCTCGTTATATTATCTTTCTTTCCGGTCTTTCTTCCCATCCAAGGATATAGGGTATAATACCCTAAAATTTGAATTAGGGAAAATATCATAAATATCTTATTTTCTAAGGTAGTTTCTAATGAAATTAGAGGGATTAAAGGGCCAAAATCACTAAAATGCCCTTATAAGGTATTAAAAGGCTTAAAAATGTATTTTAGGGTTATTTAATGCCCTGAAAATGTTGCGATAAATCCCAAGAGGAAAAAAAATAATTATTAAAAATTAGAGAGTATGTTGTCTCTAATTTAGACAATTTTTGGGATTTATTTCCCTGGAAAATGGTGAGGGAAAAATTACAAAGTATTCCGGGATCATTGTTGACCCGTGATTTTTAATATTTTATGTAAAGCATAAAATATCAATGTAAGTCCAAGTGTTGTGAGGAAATAATTATTTCTAAATAATAAAATTATCAACAATTAGTGGGGGATTAATTAAGTAATTATTGGCTAATTACTTAAGCTTGAGCAAAGGAAAATCCAAAGATAATTATGTAAAACCCTATAATTAGTGGTTTATGACTAAAATTAGCATAAAATATATTTTCTAATTAATTGGAAAATATGAAGAAAAATTGGTGAGATTTAGTAATTTTAAGCCTAAATACAAGTATGGGCCAATAGGAAAATTTTGTAAAAAAATTATGTTAAAAAAATTATTAAATTATATAATATAAAATAAAAATATATATATAAATTGTGTGTGTGCCGACATCTTGTGAGAAAAAAATAAAAAATAAAATATGATTATTAATGGTGGAGTGTTATATTAAAACACTTGATTAAAAATTAATTAAAATAAAAAATAGAAAAGGTAAATAAACACCGATAGGAATTGAATCATATCTAGAAAACTATGAACAAAGTTTCTAGAGTCAGAGTAAAATATTACTGAGTGGATTTTTATCTCGGACTGGGCTGTTACAGAAGTCATTTCCGAGATCGGTAGAATACTTAAGTAATAAGACGAAATAGGGTAATCTGTGAAAAAGGCAGATAGTCACAAATTTGGAATTTGAAGAAAATAAATTGTAACTCAACATCTGGGAATGAGTTGAGAATTTCCTGGACATATTTGGAATCAGTGAATTTTTGTCCAGAGGTTGACGATTCCGGAAGTTGATTCCGTAACCGGCACGTTTTTCCGTAAAACTTCCGCAGGACCGTTGGAACCCTGTATGGAATCAAAAATTTATTTATCCCGGACATTTCTAATGAGTGAGAAAATGTCTTCAAAGTTGTAATTCCGGATTTCTAAGATTTTACAAGATTACGCGATTTGAACACCGATCGGGACTTTATCGGTGTAGGACCTTCTAGAACAAAGGCAAGGTGGCACCATAATGAGTGCATTTGTGGACTTTGGGGAGGGGGCAGGTCGGCATGCAAGGTGGAGGAGGGAGATCTTGCCACTTCAAAACCCTAGATCCGACGGTTGAGATTAAAGGAGGAAAAGTGCGAATTTGCCCCTGGAAAACTCTATAAATAGACCCTTCCTCTTCACTTCATTCTTCATAACTTCAAGAGCAATTCGGTTTTAGTGAGAGGTTAGAGAGAAGGAGGAGCTCTGGAGGAAAAAGCAGCGAAGCTCTGAGTAAGTTCTTCGGTACTTAGTCTTAAGTTTCCGTAGTTCTTTCGGTAGTTAGAGTAGAAATGTTAGTTTGATCTTTAATCTTCCAAGTATGATTAGATATCATATGTTAGGGTTATTTTAGTCATTAATTTCGAAAATCATGGTGGGGTTGAAGTTCTTTGCGACGGAATTTGCGAGGGAAAAAAGTTCCCTCGCAAATTTGGGTTAATTTGCGAGGGAATATTTTTCCCTCGCAAAATGAGTATTTTTGCGAGGGAACAAGAATTCCCTCGCAAAATATATGATTTTTGTGAGGGAACATCAGTTCCCTCGCAAAAATAAGTGATTTTGCGAGGGAACATCAGGTTCCCTCGCAAAAATCATATATTTTGCGAGGGATTTTCCCTAAATCCCTCACAAACCATTCTTTTTTTTTATCCGAAACCCAACCCAATTTTTCACACAGAATTCCTCATTGAAACCCTAACCCACTGCCTATCGAACTTGGCTTGACGGTGAAAGTGTTTTCCTTTCATTCTCTTGAATGTGAGTTCGAACAAGGCAAATTCACAAACCCTAACCCACTGTCAACAAGCAATCATCTTCTATCTACACTGAGCTTTCGTTCTCTGCTCTATCTCGTCTCTCTCCACTTTTTTTCCCCCATTTCCCTGGTTCTCGTTCTTCTCGCCTCTCTATTTGGAATTTCTACACTGCTGCTGCCGACTTCGAAATCACAAGGGTTCTTGAAGCTCCTATCACCTATAATCTCTCGCTTTGTGGATCTTTGTATTTTCGCATCTTTTGTCCCATCGTTACGCTGTAAGTCCTTCTCTAAAAATAATTCGCTTTTTCGGAATCTCGGTCTTTAAATCCCGATTAGATGATTGGGCGAGTGAATTTCATGCTTATATGTGTTTGTTTCGTGCATTTGAACTGTCATTTGAATTTTGATTTCCCATTTTGTAATGGCGTCGTTAATCTGTAATTTTGAACCTCAACGGGGTCAAAGATTTCATCGGTGTTCACATCATCCAGACAGATTACCTTAAATAGAATTATTTAAGAAATTAGTGTACAAGTAAATAGTTTGTTTCACTTGCGTAATGAAAGATATTCCTCCGTGGACTTGGCACGATTTCATTTTTTCTGGTTCAGGTGAACTTGTCACTTCCCATTTTATAACAGCTTTGTTATGCTAGAAATTGATTAAATCATTCTGTTTGATGAAGCCTCGGGACATGATCAGAACTATTTGGTTTCTATAATTTGGTAGCGTGGATGCTCTGTTTTGTCTTATTTTCTGTAAAGAGTGCAACAAAATATATGAATGAAACTTAGCCTTGTTTTCAAGATCACTAGTAGAGTTCCATATAAAACCGTATTGAAAGGTATACTCTAGTAGCCATTTTTGAACATGCCCTCCCAATTTATTTCTTGAAATTTCCTACATTTACATTTTCCTTTTCGTTGTCATGCGATGGAATCGGAGTATTACTACATAAATAAAAGATGTCTGCAAGATAGAGGGATCGAATGAGCCAAAAATGTGTGTATATGTATCTGTTTTAAAATATGAGAACCAAGCTGATCCAACAGTTTATATATGTACAAGTCTTGATAATGGTTTATTTTTTACAAATTAAAACAAAAAGTAGGCATCTAGTGTACTATCCATACCTGCTCCTTAAATTGCTCTTCCTTTTCTTCAAAACTAGAAAGAGCAACAACTTCAACTCCGAGAATTTGTTGCCGGATATAAATGAATTACTAAGAAATGTCGATAGAATTATGATATATACATATAAGCAAAGATCCGTAAATTTAGTGATAATAGAATGGATTGTACATTACATTAAAGAATTCGCTTAATGGAGTTTCCATGTGAGCTTCGGTTGCTTAGGAACAGAGTCCCATATCTGCAATAAGGATAGAAAAGAAAAGGAAAGAATTAGTCACAAAGCTAGCAACCTAAAATTATATATTTCGCCCGTAAAATCCCCGCAATTGGCAATAAAAATATGCAATTTTGTTCTGATTGAGGTGTTTTAATTTTGAATTAGCTTAAGAGAAATTTGCTTGTTAGGGAAGATAAGATTTTTATGTCCTTTATTATTTATTTCATATCTTGTAAGATTTAGTCTAAGATATCTAAATTTTATTTGGTCGTTAGTATCAAGATTCTGATTGTCACTATCTTTTTATTCCTATATTTTCCCCTCTTTCACATATAAACCCTATTTTCCTCGTAGGGTTCATTCCTACAAACTTTACATATTTTATTATCCAAATGTGGGTCGGTTCTCTTTCTGCAACCCTTTTGATATTGTAGGCCCAGACACCTTCCCCCTATCCCTTATGTTTAGGAGTGGGATCCACCCAAGAACAATCAATCCCGTGGTGGTGCATATCCCTTGTTTTTGCCGTGCCCTATGGTCAACAACTATAATGTGCTCCAAGGCAATATGTCAACTAATTCCTTTTTTTCTTGTTGCTTTTCCATTCCCCTCAAACTAAATTTTGAAGCTGAACAAGAATGGATATGTTAAATGAGTTCAAATATTCATCAAAATAAGATAGTTCCAGCATATGAATAGACCACTTGAAATGAAAACATGACATTAAATTAATGTGCTAATACATTATGTTGCCATTGTTGTATTCAATTCAACTGTTTGATCAAGCTTCTACGTACTACTTCTTTCCTAAATATAAATATAAGGCTTTTTTAATCATTTTCCCACTTTGCTTTTGGGAGATGGATTAATGTGCTAATACATTATGTTGCCATTGTTGAATTTTAGAATTCTTTAAGTAACATTCTCTTTGGCTCTTAAAATTATGTGAACCTAGTAAAATTTTATTTCCTTGTTCCCTTTGTGTGATAGAAAGATGATCTCAAGGTACTAGTGTCACATTTAAGAAGCAACAAACAAATATCTCATATAGGTCTCTGGGGAAGATCCATGGGCGCATTACTGTGTATTACATTTCTTAGTTAATTTCTATGATTGTTATGTTTATTTTTGTAAAGTTTTCTCCTATTTTGGTACTTTATTCACTTCTTTTTCCAGATAAAAGGAATTCAGTTGGTTATTTCTAAAATTCACTTCAGTTACAACCAAAATGTTGTGATCTGCGTGTGTGTATCTTTGTGCAGACAAGGCTATTTTAGGCATTTTCATGGCTTATAATGGTTTTAAACTTGAAACTTTATACTTTTATGAGCCTCCACGTAAGTCATGAATAATATTTCGATTTGGCTATATTTACTTTTATATGATGCAGCCTCCTTTTTGGAGCCAAAGACCATTCCATACTGGTGATGATGATGACCAGGATCACTGCTATTTAGACTTCTTTTAGTTCATTTTGGTCACAACATTATAATTTGTAATATTTTGTTTTTATTGTTATGTAAACTCTTATAATTGTTATAATTTATTTTTATGACATATATATAAATCTTTTTATTTCTTAATTTTTAATATTTTTTTTGTAATTATTTTATTTTTTTATTTTTTATATTTTTTTTTAAAAATAAATTGAAATTTGCGAGGGAAAAATCTTCCCTCGCAAATCCTGGAATTTTGCGAGGGAAAATTCTTCCCTCGCAAAATCCAGAATTTGCGAGGGAAAATGGAATTTTTCCGTCGCAAAATGATTTGTGAGGAACATTTTTGCGACGGAATTTTTTCCGCCGCAAATTCCGCCGCAAACCAATTTTGCGACGGAAAATAGCTTTTTTGCGAGGGAATTTTTCCGCCGCAAAAAACAGTTTTTTTAGTAGTGACTATTGTCTGTACTACTGTCTGTCATCCGACTGTATTGTTACTCTGAATGTACTATTATCTGTACTCCGACTGTACTACTGTTTGTCATCCGACTGTATTGTTTTTGCCATACATATCTGATATGTATACCCTATGTCTCGACCAGTAGTAAATGTTGCCAAAATTCTATGAATGTCTGTCATACATATATGGTGTATATAAACATGAGGTTAACCTTACTGAGGTTCAAGCATGGACCTCACCCTTAATATAGCTTCGTGGTCGGGTGGACCGAGGACCGAGGAGAAGGACAAGCAAAGCACGCCTAGAGTCGCGGGTGAAGACTTCTTTCTCGTATTACTTTTGAAACACTCTTGTACATTTGTTTAAATAGCAAGACATGCTACCATGGGTATATATATATATATATATATATATATATATATATATATATATATATATATATATATATATATATATATATATATATATATATATATATATATATATCAGTTACTCAATCGCTCCGGTGCTCTACTCTGATGTTTACAAATGATGTTTTAAAGAAAAAAAAATTATACTGCTTGTGAAAACGAGATGTTACATAGGGTCAGACCAAAGAGTTTTTAACTCGGGCATTATGGGCTCGAAAAAGGCCCAGGCCCAAGGATTGTCACTTTTTCCCATGAAATGGCTCACAACAATGAAGTATTATTGATATTTAAAAAAAAACAATGAAGTTTTTTTTTTTTTTTTTGCTTAGAGCGTCCGATATCCCAGAACAAGCCATCTTTCAAGCACATCAACAGCCCCAGACTAATCCGGACCGAGACCGGGTTGACCCCTTTCGGGGGGAAGCCTCTACCACCCACACCTGCTGCATTCCCACGTCTCGAACTCAAGACCCGTGATTAAGTTAGGACAACCCCTTACCAGTTGACCTGAAGGGCTATTTCACCGCAACAAATAAAAGCATCCAGAATAAGCTGGGAATTATGCCATACCTCCTCACAAGCCTGCTCAACCTGCGGAAAAAGAAACAAAAAATTGAAAAGAAAATGGTACACGGGATGTTGAATTTTCTACTGGAAGAAAGGAGTAATAAATAAAATAGGAAAACAGAGAGAACAAAAATAACATCATGACGATGAATCAAATTCCTTTGAGTAACAGCCTTTAATCCTGTAGATATATATGAATCAGTACCCACACAAACAGCAACGACCAACAATCTTCTTCATGACTACTAACCTGTTTAATCAAAAGTATCATCCTGTTACCACCCCATTTTGTCCAAGTCCAGAAAAAAATAATAATAAAAGCAAAAATAAAAACGATAAAAAAATAATAATGGAAAAACCCTTCTGAGTCTTACTATTTGCGCAAATCTCCTTTGAAGTAAGAAAATAATAATAACAATACCATTGATTTGCGGAAACCTCACATCATCGTTTTTCCTCAAATAAAGATAAAAGAATTTTTTTAATAAAAAAGTACAAAAAAATATATTTTTCTTAAACATTTTTCTAAAAAAAAAAAAACCAACAAAGTGACAGGCATTTCTACCCAAACTACGTGGACTTTAATCCCCTAAAGAGTACGTAGGCCTTAGGTCCCCTCAATGAGTTCAGTCTGACTATGTAAATAAATAATTTTGTTTTTTTTTTCTTCTTTTGTAAATAACTTTTTTGTTTATATTTTTATTTCTTTTCCTTTAGGGGTAATTAAAATATTTTTAATGATCATATTATTTTTGAATAATCAACTTAGGGTAACCGATCTCATGAATGAATGTTGTGGGGGTGACTAACACATTCCCCATACACAATCAACTCTAGAACCCTATTCTATTTTTGTTACCTTGTTCTTTTTCGTTTCCAAAATCCTAACAAATTTTCGTTGCGACTCCTATTTTTTCCTCGACCTTCCAGACTAAAAACCACCCATTTCCACAGCACACAAGCAACTATAATCCATGGGAGAGGTCCCCACATATGCGCCCAACAGAACCTCGATCCAGACTAATTAGGGCAAAGCTCTGGTGAACTGGGTGCAATAGCAAAAAAAAACAAAAAAACAAAAAACAAAACAAACAAAACAAAACCACTTGAAAACCAAAAACAAAAAATTTAATGACTAACTGACTGCATTAACCCACATAAAACACAAGCCGACCGCATACAACGCCCAAATCATAATACCTTGAATTCTCCTTATTTTTATAAACCTTGTATTTTTGGTAAATGATTAGCAAAATACAAAGGTGAATATGTGTCTTAAAGAATTATAATCTATTGATTATATTTTCATCCAAATTTCACTATGAAATTAATTAACAAATGGTTAATTAATGAGACTACAATTAGGGGCTATATTATGTGACACAAAAATCACATAAAATAATAGCTATTTCAAATCAAATTAGACTTAGAAAGGGAATAAAGGGTATTTAACCAATTTAAGGCAATTTATGCCATAATTACACATGTCAAGCTAGGGATAAACACCTACTTGATTTTTGTCCAACTTGTACATATATTTACAAGTTCAAAAAGGGCAATAAAATCTTCTCTAAAGGGGCTATTATTTTTTAAAATATTAGCTGGATAAGAGAGGATAAAGCTTGATTAATAAAGCACAAATGACCATGATTAACTAACAAACAAATCCTACCATAACACTTGTAATCAAAGGACATGTAAGCTCTTGTTTAGGATGTTAATTGGCTTCATAAATCTGCCCAGAAGTCCACTATTTCATCTAGCCTTGGTGGAGCATTGTGAGCCAAGTATATCAAGATATTATCTCAAGAATTAAGCCTTAATCCTTGTATAATTGCATGAGCCAATAAGGATAATGGAGCAATAGGGAAATGCCACATGGAAAATAATCCAAGGGTGAAAAGTGAGCATGGATGTCGACCAAAGGGTTAAGGGGAGGATTAAAAGTTGGAAAGTGATGACATAGGCCATGTGAGGAGAGATGTCTTGCAAGGTTAATTTGGTAAATTCATATGTGGGGTCCACATGAGCTTGCCACTTGCCTGTAAATAGGAATGGTCCCCTCTTCATTTCTTCACACCACAATGCCCAATCAAATCTGATTGAGAGTGAGAGTAAGGCGAAAATCATAGGTGAAGAAAGAAGGAAGGAGCTAAGGTTCCAAAAGGTAAGTTCTTGATCATAAGCTTTGTGATTTTTATTATGGTTGTTAGATCATTTTGTCTTGATATTTGGGAGCATGGGACCCTAAGGGGACATGATGTTCAAGATCCTAAGAACATGATTTAAGATCTTGCTGGTTCAAAAGGCAAAGTTTTAAAGTAACTCATGATTGAAAGTCATGATTTCATGCAAAAGTAAGCTTTTGTTCTTGGCAAAATGTTGGTTTAATCAGGGAAAATATAAAGTAAAATTATTTTCACGTTTTAAAGGTCACCAATGAGTTTAAAACACAAAATAGAGTGAAATCATGGTGGCAAATAATTTTTGAAAACCAAAGATCAAAATAGTGAAAGTTGAGAAGATTTTCAAATTTCTGCTTTCTGGAATCAGTCACTTTGTGGACGGTATTTTATCTAGAAAATAATCTTTAAAAATTTTGAAATTTTACAGGAGGTCTTTCTTTTTGGTATAACACATAATTTTTAGAGTTTTGTACAAAAAGATGTGGATTTTTTGAGTTGATCCATGTTTCTAGACATGTGATCTGAATAACGAAGGAAAACCTTAAAACTAGGAATGACTCGGGCATTTCTAGTTTCTGGGATTATTTTCCATGAAAGTAGACATGTCAAGGGTCATTTAGGCTTTGAAATCACATCATTTTGATTTATTCACAATTAGTTATGATTTTTCAAAGTTCTTGAAAAATGGCGGAAATACTAGAGTTTCGTTTTTAAGGAAAAGTAAGGGTAAATATGAAATAATTAATCCACCAAGGATAAAAAGGTCAAAAGTGGTGAAAGTGTCTCTTTGGAAATCATTCCAAGCAATATGGTATTTGCTATAATATCATATAAAGAAAATAATGCGGTAATAATATTATAGGATATCTAAGAAGTTGGGAATCGGTACCAAAAGGAAATTGTACCGCTAGCTACACGAAGAAAGGTATGGATGTGTACAATAACTTTAACTTTCTGTGTCTTGTATACCTATATATGATTGTTTGATTCATAATTGATTGGAGTCATGGGCAAGACAGGGTTATGATCATGATAATACCGCATGTATGTTTTTCTAGCGCCGAGGACACATGTCTGGGATACGTGGCACCTTTGGTGAGTGCATACACCGTTAACATTACATTTGCTATGTATTGTGATTATTGAATGTTGATATCCAAGTTATGAATATCGGTCATAGATTGTTATTACTTGAACATAAGATTAACTGTTACATGAGATTCAATTCGATTGAATCTCAGACTTAACCTTAGCTTCAAGATCAGGAAGATCAGAAGTCGATAAAAAGGGTAAGCAGCACATGTGAAGACTTAGCAGGAGTTTTTAATATTTTGGACTGTATTTACACTTATAGATATTTAGTATCTAAATACTCAGATAACTGTACCGATATTATCTCTAACCGAATACACCGCGATTAGTTTTAATTTATAGCCACATATAATCAATTACTCATCTGCTCAACCCAACTCATACGCACTATCGCTCCGTCACTTTGATGATATTCTTAAATACTACATGCTAAGAGGCATAATAAGTAGTAAAGAATTAGGGTGTTACATAGATCAAACCGTTTTATTGGCCAAAAGATCACATCCAATGAACTCTTATAAGTAACCAAACCACTTACAATGAACACACACTATACGAGGAAGCGATGTAGCTAACTCATACAATGAACCCGCACAATACATTGAATCTCATCTTTAATTTTAAGAAAGGAACCGCTTTGATAATGCCTTTTTAATTTAGTAGTTAAGATATCAAAAGACCTACCCGCACACACATATAAATATGGCATACTGAAACAGTCTTTAGAGCCATATTCTCACAGCTCTGGTATCTGCTGTTAATTTCATTCACCGAGACACCAAAGCATGAATATGGCTAAGATCCAAAATAAGGTGAAGTGCTTCGTGGTGGTTCTTGTTCTTGTGTTGCTTTTAGGTTCAGATCAGAGGCCAGAGCCTTGACAAGGTAATCATCAGAGGCTAGTTCTGAGGGTTTCTTTGATATGTTGGATGCGTGTTCTGTGCCAAGTCCGGGAGGTGGAGGAGATAGATAGGACCACCCCCATATAAAGGACTTAGAGGTCTCAACAGTCTCAATGATGAAATAAATTGATGTCTAATTTTCTTCATCATGTATAAAAGAAGATTATAGGAGGCTAACTCAAGTGATAAGGGTAGAGTAGGCTGTGTGTGAGTAGAGGTCAAGATTTCAAGATCCATACCTCTTAATATATTCAACAAAATTAAATAAATAAAAAAGATTATGCCTCTCTCTCTCTCTCTCTCTCTCTCTCTCTCATAGAGAGCATTTTCTCTCCCCACTGTCTACACTTTTCTTCTTCTAATAACAATGGTTCTTGTGTTGCTTCATATCGGAGGCCAAACCCTCCACACGACCACAAGGTCATCAGATTTCTTGGATCTGACTTGGACCAAGGATTCTTGACCAAGCCCCCCAGACTCAGGACACGGAGGGGACCCACCCCGTATTCAAGGACTTAGAAGTCCCAACACCGTCCACTGGTAAAAATAAAATAAATTGAATTAAATATATATATTTTTCGAATGTAAGTAAAGAAAGAAGATTATGATGCCTCAAGGATAGCTCAAGTGGTAAGGATAAAGTAGGTTGTAAGTAGAGGTAACGGATTTAAGCCCTCCTAATGTATCCGACAGAAAGAAATAAAATTGATTATGCTTCTCTCTTAGTATTTATTTCCTCATTTTCTGCCCCTGCCTTGCATCGAGATTTTGCATGTCAAAAAAGTTGATATCCTATATATAATAAATGCTAGCTCTGGTCCTAAATAAAAGAGTTAGACAATGTATTTATTTTGTTCCCTTGTGCCTAAAAGAACACCTCACTTCACTTCATTTCTCAAATTTATAATTTTTTTAAAGTATAATACTGCTTGCACATAGTAAGTGGTATTCATCTATCTATCTATATATATATAGTTATATAGTTATATCAATATAATGGGCATTATTAGAAAGGGTGTTTTAAGAAAACAAATACATATATGTTACATATAATCAATGAAATTGATTTCCTTAATTTACTCAAATTAGTTATCCAACTCTCATGTTAAAAATAAGAGATGCAAAGATACTTTTGTAATAAGTTGTAAAAAAAAAACACTCCTTCTAATCCTTAATATAAAACATATTTACTTAATTTAATTAGATTAAGAAAGTTTGGTTAAAGTTAGTTAATAAGACATGTATTTTCTAAAACGGTTCAGACATCTTCTTTAATTCATCCATTCACTCTTTTCCTTGATTATATATAGTTGAGGGAGCATCAATAGGGTAAATTAAGAAAAAAAATTGAAAAATTATGTCTTATATTTAGGACCTATATCAACTTCTCAAATATGTCTCATATTAAGGATAGGAGGAGTAAAATAAACTGCAAAACTTAAGTATTGTGATATTTATATATTGAAATTAGGAATAGATATTTATTGATTTTTTTATAAAAAAAGTTTAGGTGAGTTGGGTCCCGGCCAGAAGCTCACTAAGGCCAAAGTATGCCTCCATATTTAGAGAACGCCTACAAAAGTATTTACAGATCGCCCATCAACAAGATCCTCACATTGGCGGAACTTTAAAATCACAACCTTGTAATTAAGAGCTAATTCCTTTAACCAACCTTTGTTGGCAGATATTCTTTAAGAAAAAAATTGTACAAAATTTCATTCAGTTATTAATATCATCCACCCCATTTAATTTCAAATATCAAAATCTCCATTTGTTCCCAAATTCAACTAATCTCATAGCAATGGTAAACTGAAATCGAAAAGGAATCCAAAAGCTGATATGTACTAATGAATTTCCTTTGTTTGGAAGCACTTAAAAACTTACCTGATGGAACATCTCTCACATATTTATCTCATACAATGCAAAATTAATTAAAACTAACTTCATCCAGACAAGCATTACGAATTTAGATCTGGTTTTCATTACGAATTTTATTACTTCAAGGAAATTAAAGGGTGAGTCAATTGCACCGTTGAGCATGTAACCAAGAAGAACAAGAACCACCTTTTTCAAACTCAAATCTATAATTTGGCCCATTTTTTCTCCTTCGCTAATTTTGCTGCTATCAACCTATCAAACTCTCTGGTCAAACCCCAAATTCAACTAAGCATTTTGGCAGTAGATTGCAACGTGTAATAGGAAAATTACCATTAATTGATGGTGCATGACACAGAGATCATCATAAACATATTTAATTTTATTCGAAATATTTCTATTTTAAAATTATTTTAAAAACTTATAGTACTAATTAAAATTTCTAATTATGTGAAAAGGCTATATATAATATCTATAAACATTCATAAACCTCATTCCTCAGTTAGCCTGAATTAAAATATTTCTCAGTTCAAAAAACTTCTATGAGATTAAGATATAAATTTATCAAATTCATAAACATTTTTATCCATGCATTCCCGTTATAATGATTAATCAAATAAAACTAAATTTTTTATTAAATAATAATTAAGTTCCTACAATGATAATTTGTATAATTTTGAAAATGATTGAAGTTCCTGATCTAACCATATTTTTATATGATTTTTCATGATTAAATTGGGATTTTTAATGCATTTTCTGGGACATTTGTATTGAATTAAGTGAAATTAGGGGCAAAATGGTCATTATTTATTAATTATTCATGCAAATGATTTCTTGGACTTTTGATGCTATATTGTGTTTAATCTTGCATTGGTGTTTGAAGGAAATTTGAGATTTTTAAAGACCAACAATTAGTGTCAGCGAAGGACCTAAAACGAAGATATTGTCAGAAAATGCCCTAAATTACTGTCAGAGAAGGCCCTACATTACTGTCAGAGAATGCCCTGAATTGCTGACAGAAAATGACCCAAAATCGGAAAGTATGTCAGAGAGGGCCCAAGGCAGAAACTGTGCGTTTTTTATTTAATGAATATTAGGTCTTCTTCTTCTTGATTGAAGAACGGCCGCGGAACAGAAAAAAGAACGAACCAGACCTGGACGAGACCTTCTTCTTCTTCTTTCTTCGAGGACCTTCATCTTCCTTTCTTCCTCCACCTTCCTTCCCTTGGGTCGTCGGTGTCTTCCATCCCCCTCACCATTGCCACCGGCGACTAACCTCCACCGTGAGAGACAGCTGGTTTTGACAGAAAGCAGAGAGGAGCGCCACGAACCAGTTGGAACCTTCACCGATTCATCCATCACCATCGACCTCCATTCCTCATTTTTCCGGCGAGGGTCTGAACTTCCAGTGAGAGTTTGAATTTTCCAGCGAGTTCTTGAATTTTCCGGCGTGATTTTCCAGATTCCGGCTACTCTTCTCAGATTTCGACGAGATGATGAATTTTCCGGTGAATTCTCAGATTGCAATGAGGGGCTGATTTCTCTTCTTGGTGATATGGATATTGACTTGAGTTCAAAGCTTAAATAGGGGAGTTATTCTATCATTCTATTAGTCTAGATTTATATATTTAGGTTGCCTAGTTTTAGGGATTATTGTGTATAAATTATGGAACTGAGATTAATGTTTATTGTCTCTGTTGGTTTGATAATTGTAGTTGAGATTGGATTTTGAAGTGTGAA
Source organism: Acacia pycnantha (assembly GCA_025563575.1). Lineage (NCBI taxonomy): Eukaryota > Viridiplantae > Streptophyta > Magnoliopsida > Fabales > Fabaceae > Acacia > Acacia pycnantha. The sequence goes on along the minus strand of JAMWYP010000005.1, from coordinate 9,869,264 downwards.
GATTATATTTGTTTTAATTTCTTGTGGTTGCAATGAGATTATATTAATTAGCGTGTTATTGTCTAGTTAATGTAGTTGATTTGTGCCCTTTGAGGGACTGTTATGTACTCAATTTCAAGAAGGCTCATGTTGCATTATTCCAATTTTAATTGCACATCAAGTGGTTTTTAACAATTTCTCAAGAGGTAGTAGTTAGCTATGTTTTTAGGAGCTACTATTAATTGAGAATATTGGACTCAAGTGTTATCTTGAGGTTTTCCTTAAGACTTGATGAATTTTAACTCCCATAATATTTTATGAGCAAGGATAGTCATTTCTTCATTACCAAGAACGTTCATTATTCATATTTTCACTTCATCCATTTCATTCACTCATTCACCATTTTATAAAGAAAATACCAAAAATAGTAGTTTAGTATTTAATTAAATTGCATTTCTCTTTACTTTATTAATTTGAAAAGCCAAAACCAATTTTCCCCTTGTTTTAATTACATTTGCATGTCATTTAGATTACTTAGGATTCAATAAAAGGCTCCTTGAGAAAGAGAACGATCCTAAGTTTGCCTATACGCAATCCTTGGTTAGTTTTGATTGTGGACCCCAAGGCTAAAGACAAAAAGCCCCCATCAAATGGCGCCGTTGCCGGGGAGCTAAGTAATTGGCTCCCTAGATAATCTAATTGTCAAATTCACTTTTGACAAGGGGTTTCTCGTGTGAAGCTTGTTAGTTTTGCATTGTTGATTTTTCATTGCATATAGTTTAGGATTTTTGCATTTAGATAGTTTGCATAGCATTCATTGCATTATTGCATTATCTTGACTTGGTAGCTTATGTGTGGTGTGTTTGCATTAAATTTGATATGATGTTGAGCTTAATTGTTTGAATTCACCATGTCTCCAAGTTAATTCATAGATACTTGCATCTTTTGTCATTTTTTTTCTAGATTCCTTTTCTTAGTTAGATAGATACTTGTGATTCATTTGGGAATTAATTGAATTGAACTTTTATGGCTTGGTTTAATGGTAATCAAGATTCACCCTTTCAATCCCACTCTTTTGTAGGAAATTCAACCGGAAGGGAAGAGTCTATCTCTCAAAGCATCGATTTCATTCAACAAACAATACGGGCTCTTCAAGCTAACTTGGGAATTCAAGATAAGAATCCAATTGGTCAAGAATGTCATGGTCCATTTCACCACTCATATCATGAACCTTACCACCAACCTCAATTTCAACCAAATCACTCACCACACCTACCCTATAGATCATATCATGAGCCTTCTCCACCACCATACAACCCATATTATGAGCCTTCTCATAATCCTCTACCATACAACCGTATGCCATACCATGAACCTCCTCCGTCATTCCATCCCACTTCCCGACCATGTCATCCATCTCATGAATCCCTATACCCATTTGGGCCACTCTATGGACCTCATTCTCAACCTTGTGTGCCAAACCAAGAACCTACCGCTAGTGAAGTCATTAGAAAATTGTAAAATCAAGTGACTCAGACGGTAGACGAGGAGCGGTCATACAAGGCTAACTTTGACCATCAAATGGACTCTATAATGAGATGAATGGAATATCAAGAGAATGAGAATGAGAGAATGGAAAAGGAAATTGAGTGTCTCACTCAGCAATCACAAGTGTTGAAGACTAATTTCCAAGACAATCCTCTTCCCATGATCACACATACAAAAGAAGTGGAGCAACTAGAAGAAAGCAATGAGAAGTTGGAGAAAGCAATGGAGTAGCCTGCACAAGAGTCTTCTATGTGTCATACTCCACAAGAGTCTTGCCCTCCACATACACTTTCATATGAGCCACCCTCTCCACCATGCCATGAACATCCATTCCAACCCTCTACTCCTCAACCTTCCGGACTTGATGCTTTCCTCACTTTGCCATATATGGATGCTCAAACCCTTACCCTAAGAAGAATGTATGACCAACTAAAGGTTCGGCATCTACATTTATTCAATCTCAAAGAGGTACTTCCTCGTGGATTCTCTGAGGAAATAGAAGCGGAAATGGAGGACATTGAAAAATTCATCAAGGCATTTGTTCACCATGTGCTATGGATTAAAACCGAAGGAGAAGAAGGAGCTCCATGGTCATGTACCTCCAATGATGATGGGAAAACCGAAGAGCAACACCTAAATGCCACTGCACAAGTGGAAGTTTCCAATCCTTCAGTACCTATTCCCACACAAGCACAAGAAGTGAAGCAAGTACAAAAGAACATTGAAGAGTCTTCACTACCATTTGGTAATGATCCTATCCTTATAGAAGTAGACTCTCCTACTACTTTAACTTCAGCAATTAATGATTTGAGTGATGATGAGGTGGATGAGCAAATTATTGTTGAATCCCCTCAAATGTTTGAAAAAGTAATTGCTCAACCCATTAGTTCTAGTAGTAGCGATTCAATTGAACTTGTTGATGACTGTGCTCCTACTTCTTTATGTGATGTTGTAATTGTTGAAAATGCTTCTCTTCATAGTACTAGGGATGATTGTGAAAAATTGAATGAAATATTTTCATGTTCTTGTGCGGAAGATCAGATATGTGTAGATTGTTATCATGAAAAATTCCACTTACTTGTTGAGTTTCGAAAGAAAGCATTTAGTGAAGTGGTTGATTCTACTATTGATCATAATGCACTCTCTTGTACTATTAATGATTCTAAGCATGACAATTGTGAACATGTTGACTCTTGCATGGATGATAATGTGGTTGATTTGAGTGAAAAAGATCATAGCCTAGAATGCCAAATGCATGAAATTCTCATTGGATTACTTCCTGATAGCCTTGTTGATGACAAAGATTCTGAAATTTTGATTGCTAAAATTCCACATGTTGATGAATCTTTCCAACAAGTGTTATCGTGTGATTTGCCACCTGATTTAGAAAAGAAAAATGATTGCATTGAAATTTTGGAACCATCGGGTGGTGCTAATTTGGAAAATTCTCTTTCTTCTTCCATTCTTTTGCCTTCCATCTCTTGTGATTGCAATGCTGATGTGGTGTACCCCAACACTAAGTTGGATTCCGCACTTTCCACTTTGCAAACACAAGAGAATTTTCAAAATATAACTCTTTGTTTTACTCCTACTGATGAGAGTAGCATTGATTTCCTTGGATGTGATAGTTACTTGGAGAGTTTGATTCCCAAAGCATCTTTAATTCACTTGAAATCTCTCCATGTTTCTATTTTTGGATGGGATACTGCTGGTTGCTTGTCTTCTTTACAGGCACATTCTTGGAAAGGTCCTCGATGGAACCAACATCCACCGTACATTCTTGGACCTCTTCCAATTGATCCTGAACCACCTCCACCAAGGAAAATCACTGCGGGAGAAGATGTTATAAAAGACAAATGCATAATTCTCATCGGGGATGAGAACTTCTCCTTCAAGCGACTCAAGATCCTCTAATAAAGGTTGTCTCTTTCCTTACTTATTTTCTTCCTATTTCCTATGATTATTTGGGCTTAATTGTTGTATGAGGAAGATAAGTGTGGGGGAGAGACACAAACCAGTAGAAAAAGTAGAAATAATTGAGTTTAGTAAGCAAAATAAGAACCCCCTATGTATGCTTTGCATCTCTTTGACTACTACCCTACTTAATTACCATTGTGCCTTAAATTTCAACTTGTCTATCATTCTCTTTAGGGTGATTTTTCTACATTGAGGACAATGTGTTGATTAAGTGTGGGGGAGGGAAATACATTTTGAGTCCCAATTATGGTTGTTTTTAAATGAGAAAATGCCTAAAACTAGAAAAAATTTTCAAGAATAACTTACTCTAATACATGTCCTAAGTGGTAAAGGGTCGCATTTGCCACTTTGGAAGTGTAAATTTTGGGAAATTCTTTGAGCTTTTATGAGATTTAGTGTTTTGGCAACTTTATAAAACCATGTTTTGTTTTTCAAGTGAATGGGAAGAGAAATGAACCCACAATTGGATTTTTGCTTACTCCTTATTTTGAAAATGAGAGTTTATAAATCATTAGTGCATTTAAGAGTTAAGCATGATTATAGCTGATTGCAATGTTTTGATTGGTTGTGTTTGTAAGGTTAGCACTTGGAATAGTTAAGTAGATGTTTTGTGGTTAGTTTACCATGCAATTGATTTTGTTAGAGTGAGCATTGGAGAAAAACCTTGTTGGAAGGATATTTGAGCCTTAAAGTCTTTCTATGTATGCATGTTCACTTGGTTTTTCACCTTCTAGAACTTGTTTCAACTCTTTTTCAAAACTGTATTTGCGTTATTGTGATGAAAATGAAAGAGGCATTCAATTCTAAACCATTTTTACCTAAACACAAACCTACATTCATCTACCCTTTGCTTACCCCTTTGAGCCTTTCCTATGTTATATGCATGTCATTACTCATAGTGTTCATAGTATTCTAAAAATCAAAAGAGAATTGCCAATAAAAATTTGAAATGCCATGTATATGAAAAAAAAAAAAGTGAGTATAGTTTGAAAAAAGAAAGAAAGAAAGAAAGAAAGAAAGGTATTACAAAAAATAATAAAATAAATGAAGAAGGCATTTGTTCATGAATTTTCAAAAGAATTGGCAAAAGTTTGTAAAGTTATTTAGATGCTATGAACTTGGTTATTAACTGTGACTTGCATATAAACTATTTTCTTTTTCTCATTAATTCATTCCATTGAGCCTTCATCCATCATTACAACCCTTTAAAGTCCTCTTGATTCATTACATTAATTGCTATTAACAGTGGAGATATTAGAGTTGTTACAAGCCTATGGTAAGGTGTTGATTAAGTGAGCTAGAGTAAAATTATTCCAATAAGGTGAGATGAGTGAAACAGTTATAATACCTTGAGAGTTCTCCTGCGCCTCATTTTAATATTTCGGATTGTATGGTCAGCTAATTTCTTTGCATCGCTTGATTATGAGTAGTGTTGGCTTGATGAATTTGATTGATTAATTCATTGCTTTCAAATTATGAAATTGCTCGTTTTTCAAATGCATTAGTGATTTGGATTTGGAATTTTGTACTTAATTGCCTTTGTTCAGGAGTACATGTTGGGATCCGTACACGCAGCGGAAGGAATCTCATCCATTAAAATTTTACGAATCCCAAAGAGAATCTATCAACGGCGTTTAGATCAATGTTCGTTAGAGAAACCGTACCTATACGAGCTGGTATGCGTCCTTTCTCGAACACGTGGGCTAACACCTTCTTGTTCGACCTTTGCAAACACGTGGGCTAACACCTTCTTGTTCGACCTTTGCATACACGTGGGCTAACACCTTCTTGTTCGATCAATCTCTAGGAGCCGACTCTATGAATCCACTCCCTCTACCGGTATCCACACCAAACAGCTCTCCAACACGTATGGCAGCGTGCTAGCGCCTTCTTACTTTGTGCCTCTCGTTTTTCTCTCTAGGACTTCTTTTGAGGCTTGTTAGTTTTCTCCTTATAATACGACTTAGACCAATATCTATTTATAGAGTTTCTAAAACCCTAATTGGGCCGTATTAAAATATTCAAGACTAATATCAATTAGTCCTTGAATTTCAAATTTGGATTAATCATACTAATTAAATCTGTCCAACTTTGATTAATCCACATTAAAAGCCCTCTTTGATTTAATTTATTTCTATAAATCAAATCTGAGATATGATATATATCTATTTAATTAAATCTGAGATACTATATCTCAACTCAATTAAATATGAGATACCACATCTTTATTCGAAAATCAAATCTGAGATATGATATATATTTAATTAAATCTGAGATACTATATCTCAACTCAATTAAATATGAGATACCACATCTTTATTCGAAAATCAAATCTGAGATACAATATCTCTATTTGTTTTAAATATTTAATTTATCAAATAAATTAAATATAAAACAAATATTATATAATAATATCATTATTAAATAATATTATTATTATTTAATTTCGAAATTATGTATATATATATACACATGTATACATATATCCATCCTAGATTAAATGTTGTATTTATTACATCTTAGACATATCTAAGATTCAATGAATCTGGACACTATTGCTCGTGTTGGGCTATTCTTGTGTGTGACCCTGTAGGCCCACATGAGATTGGCAATAGACCAATATTGTACCAGCCCACAAGTCGCAAGCGGCCTCGAGCAAGACATTGCGACTACCCAATTCATATGGGGATCGATGATACGATACAGCCTATCCTACAACCATGTCACGTCCCTTTTGTCACGCGATAACTTGGTCAAGGATGAGGCATGGATAATGTCAACTTCCTGTTCTTGACCATTACTTTCTCGATTCTTGAGTAGTCTAACAATTGAAATGGAAACTCCTTTCCATTGTAGTATGGCCTTACATTTCTCAGACTCACTCATCGAGGGGCCCAGTATTATCTCTCTACAAATGTGAGGGACAAATTCCATCTTGACCATTCACATTCCTCGCATGAAAACCACCGATCCCAATCCAAGCCTTTATCATCACCCGGTCAAAGGTGACTTTTGACTAGGTCAAAGATCGGCGACTCTCATGTAGGAATCCATGATGATCTCAGTCAAAGGGCGTTGTGACGCGGTTATACATGAGATAAGCTTATGACTAAATCCATGCAGCTTTCTCATAGTGGGTCAATCCAAGACCTTGTACTCTTACAGTGCCTATGACTTTGATTCGTATCTCCATACCTCATCAAAGTCATACTGGTCTTATCTCATCTTCGCTCCCGCGTAGATGACCGACCAGTGACATTTAGGATAATCTATTAGATATATCCAGGGATCAGTTATCATTATAAACATGCAAATGAAATGATAACTAAAGGAGAATACTTTAAATAACATTAACATTTAAAGTACAATGACTTGCCCCTAGGGCATAATTTCCAACAGTACAAATGTCTAAGTGTGGGGGAATTGATCTAACCATATTTTTATATGATTTTTCATGATTAAATTGGGATTTTTAATGCATTTTCTGGGACATTATTGCATGATTAAGCACTAAGTGGAGTTAAGGACATTTGTATTGAATTAAGTGAAATTAGGGGCAAAATGGTCATTATTTATTAATTATTCATACAAATGATTTCTTGGACTTTTGATGCTATATTGTGTTTAATCTTGCATTGGAGGTGTTTGAAGGAAATTTGAGATTTTTAAATACCAACAATTAGTGTCAGTGAAGGACCTAAAACGAAGATATTGTCAGAAAATGCTCTAAATTACTGTCAGAGAAGGCCCTAAAACTGAAATCATGTCCGAGAAGGCCCTACATTACTGTCAGAGAAGGCCCTGAATTGCTGACAGAAAAGGACCCAAAATCGGAAAGTATGTCATAGAGGACCCAAGGCAGAAACTGTGCGTTTTTTATTTAATGAATATTAGGTCTTCTTCTTCTTGATTGAAGAACAGCCGCGGAACAGAAAAAAGAACGAACCAGACCTGGACGAGACCTTCTTCTTCTTCTTTCTTCGAGGACCTTCATCTTCCTTTCTTCCTCCACCTTCCTTCCCTTGGGTCGTCGGTGTCTTCCATCCCCCTCACTATTGCCACCGGCGACTAACCTCCACCGTGAGAGACAGCTGGTTTTGACAGAAAGCAGAGAGGAGCGCCGCGAACCAGTTGGGACCTTCACCGATTCATCCATCACCATCGACCTCCATTCCTCATTTTTCCAGCGAGGGTCTGAACTTCCAGTGAGAGTTTGAATTTTCCGGCGAGTTCTTGAATTTTCCGGCGTGCTTTTCCAGATTCCGGCTACTCTTCTCAGATTCCGACGAGATGATTAATTTTCCGGCGAATTCTCAGATTGCAATGAGGGGCTGATTTCTCTGCTTGGTGATGTGGATATTGACTTGAGTTCAAAGCTTAAATAGGGGAGTTATTCTATCATTCTATTAGTCTGGATTTATATATTTAGGTTGCCTAGTTTTAGGGATTATTGTGTATAAATTCTGGAACTGAGATTAATGTTTATTGTCTCTGTTGGTTTGATAATTGTAGTTGAGATTGGATTTTGAAGTGTGAAGATTATATTTGTTTTAATTTCTGGTGGTTGCAATGAGATTATATTAATTAGCGTGTTATTGTCTAGTTAATGTAGTTGATTTGTGCCCTTTGAGGGACTGTTATGTACTCAATTTCAAGAAGGCTCATGTTGCATTATTCCAATTTTAATTGCATATCAAGTGGTTTTTAACAATTTCTCAAGAGGTAGTAGTTAGCTATGTTTGTAGGAACTACTATTAATTGAGAATATTGGACTCAAGTGTTATCTTGAGGTTTTCCTTAAAACTTGATGAATTTTAACTCCCATAATATTTTATGACCAAGGATAGTCATTTCTTCATTACCAAGAACGTTCATTATTCATATTTTCACTTCATCCATTTCATTCACTCATTCACCATTTTATAAAGAAAATACCAAAAATAGTAGTTTAGTATTTAATTAAATTGCATTTCTCTTTACTTTATTAATTTGAAAAGCCAAAACCAATTTTCCCCTTGTTTTAATTACATTTGCATGTCATTTAGATTACTTAGGATTCAATAAAAGGCTCCTCGAGAGAGAGAACGATCCTAGGTTTGAATATACGCAATCCTTGGTTATTTTTTATTTTGGACCCCAAGGCTAAAGACAAAAAGTCCCTATCAGTTCCACAACAATCTCAAATTTTCCTATAGATGTGTGTAATCAAATTTCAATGTCTTCTTTATGGGTTGCTTGGCATCAGAGTCTCAGACATGGGGCCTTGGCCACCACTTTTTCTTTTGTGACCCCTTTAATAAACACTTCTATATCACTTTCTAATAATGGGCTTCAAAACAATCAATTACACTAATCTAAATTTTTTCATGGTTTAATTATTTTTAACTTTTCAAATTAATATATGTAACATCCCATTTTTAAAGCAGAAATATCTTTTTTCAATCAGAGTAGAGCATTGGAGCGTAAGAGTAATTGATTCACATTCAAACATTAACCATAGTGTAACATAGTATTTGATACAGTCATCCTATTGCTCTCAAAAAGAAATTACTAAATAAACAAAAGAAACATCTACGGCCAACGGTCTAGTCGTGTTGCTTGCCCCGCTCTCCAATCCTCGGTCCTTCGGACCCTGAAGCTACAGCTGAGATCCAATTTACCCCATTGGATCTCAGGTAACGGTTAACCTTATGCTCAAATAAAATAGTATATGGACAACAGATATTCATAACATAACAGCAGCATATCACTACATAAGCACAGAGCAGATGCATGATCATAACAATGAGAACATAAGCACGAGCAGTATGTAAAGTCCAACAACAACAGTCTGCACATAACCAGTGCCACGATCACAACACGTGTCCTCAGCGCTAGGAAAACATAACGGCATTATTATGACTATAACCCGTGTAAGGCTGTATGTATAAATGACGACCCTAACAGAGCCTCAACCTATGAACGTATCTATCACATATATGTATATGAGCAGCACAGAGTTAGTGTTATAGTACGCGTCCGTACCTTCGTTGACGTATTCTGGTACGTTTGACGGAAAACAGTACTTTTGACGGAAAACAGCACGTCAGACAGCGGTACGACAGCAGTTAGCGATCACAGATATCCTATAAGGATAATATCATGTTTATCAATATCCAACATCATAACAGGCATTTTAGGTACAAATTACCATTTTGCCCCTATCTTTACTAATTTCCAAAATTTTGCCAGAGCTTCGCTACTTTGACTCCCAACTTTCAGAAACTCAATCCCTACTATGTTTTTACCTCGTCAAGCATCTTTCAATACAATGAGGCTTAAAAACAAGAATAGGAATTTCATTTCCTACTTCCTAGATCTAACTAACATTTCTACTAAAACTACCGAACAAAAGACTAGAACTTAAAAGCTAAGGACCGAAGAACTTACTCAGGGCTTCGCTACAAATTTCTCCGGACTCCTCCTTCTTCCTTTGCTCCTCCAAATTTTCGAACTAGACAAGCTTCTTGGTGTGAAAAATTTGAAGAGAGGTTGAAGCCTATTTATAGGCAAATTTCAAACACTATTCATGCTTTATCTTATCAAATCTTGACCCTTGGATCTCAAATTCATGAAATGGCAACATCTTGACCCTTGGATCAAGCATGCCGACCTCCCCCCCCCCCTTTATGCAGATTTTGCATCATCAAAGATGATGTCACATGTTCACTTTATGGTCTTATACCGATAAAGTTTCCTGTTCGGTGTCCTAATCACGTAATCTTGGAAAATCTCAAAAATCCGGAAGCATAGCCCTGAAGGTCTTTTCATCCTCTTTAGAAATGTCTGGGTCAACTAAATTTTTGATCCCATTCAGGGCATTCCGTTGCCTGCCGAACATTTTCGGATAACCGTCTTCGGTTACAGAAATCACTTCGGGTAACAACATCTTCGAGACAAAAATCCACTGATTCATAATATGTCCAGATGTTAGGCAACTAGTTCAAGGATTTTGAGTTAGGATTTAATTTCCATTGGTTCTCATTTCCTCAACTGCTCCTTTCTCTTTTTCGTCTTATTCCCTATTCATTCCGCCGGTTACGGAAATGACCTCGGAGACAGCCTACTCCGAGATAAAAATTCACTTGTCTATAATATGTTCTGACCTTAGAAACCTTATTCATGGTTTTCTAGATAGGATTTAATTTCTATCGGTGGTCATTTATCCTATTTGCTTTTTACACAAACTATCAATTTATATTAATATTATAATATAAGTATCTAGATATTATTTTGTTGCCAAATCTTATCCATTTTGACTCCAAAATTCGGCCAGCATACATATATATTTATTTTTCTGTTTTAATTAATTTATAATATTATAATTATCTTATATTTATTTTCCCCAAAATTCTACCATTGGCTCATTTCCTTTAACATGGATTTAGGCTTTTAAAAATTACTAGAATAATTCTAAACCTTTGATTTTGCTTTTCAAGATTACATCTTAACCATTAGTAATTATTTAATTTATCCAATTAAATTAAAAAGCCTAATTAGTGTCCTAATCACATAATTAGCAATTCTTTTAGGATTAGGGATTTTCATGTACTTAATCTCACTAATTTTTCTTAATATTTTTCAATTAATTAGCAAGTGTACTTTATGTTAATTTTAGCCATTAACATTTAATTAGAGGGTTTTTCACAATTTAACTTGGATATTCCCTTAATTAAGCTTAGATAATTAGCCATTAATTATCTATTTAATCCCTTACCAATTGTTGATAATTTTCTTATTTAGGATTAACCATTATCTCACAACTATTTTACTGACATTGGTATTTTATGTCCATGTAATATATTAAAAATCATGGGGGGATTTTGGTCCTCAAAATACTTTTTGATTTTTACCCTTCACTTTTTCTAAGGTTATAATTTAATAAATTACTAAAATTAGAGACAACATACTCTCTAATTTTAAATAATTATTTTACTGCCTCTTGAGATTTATCATAATTTTCTTAGGCTATTTTATGCCCCAAAATGGTATTTTAGGCATTTCAGCACATTATTCCTCATAATTCTCAAGAGATTTTCCTTAGCAAAATAAGATATTCATAAATCAATATTTGAGACCACATATTCACCTATCAAAAATAGCCATTTATTTATCTAAATACAATATTCCAGATAAATAAATATCCGGGTATTAGAATATATAATTCGGTTGGCTTACTTTTGTTGGTGTATATTTAGTTGTATATTTAGTTGAACTCTTGACATTGGGCAAAGAAATTCGAGTTCATTCTGATAGAGGGAGTATTTAGGACTTCTTTTACGTGAAATGAGATAAAACAAAGCAAAAAAACAATTTCTTAGATCAAAAGATTTCTTTAGCTTCTTGATAGTCAAATATTAGGATGAAATAATTACTATTCAGTAGGTATAATAAAATATTACACTTATTTGTATGTGCCTGTGTGTGAACTGTGAAGTTTTTACCAGGAAAAAAAAATGTTTTCCTTTGCCAAACAGCTGGCCCTTAATTGCTGGAGTCAGCAAATAATTCAAGGATTAAGAAAATGACAAAAAAAATTAAATAAATATAAACAAAAAATTTAAAGGAATACATATTTTATTCGTTTACTCTTTCAAAAATTAAAAATGTTAATTATTTATTCAATAATTAAATTTCAAATAATGCTTCATCATGTCCTTGATATAAAACATGTTTAAAAAGTTGATGTTAGTTACAGTATTTTCTTAATTTACTCTTATTGAAATTCTTTCAACAATAATAAAAAAGAAGAAGAAATGAAGGCATAATTAAGGATGATAGCTAGGGTATTTTAAAAATATATGTCATATCAACTAATACAACTAAATTCATTAATCTAATAAAATTAGGTAAATATGTCTTGTATTAAAAAATTTAGATAACACCAATGGCATTGTTGTAATAACGCACAACATTGATGGGAAAAATGTAATTTCACAGAAAACTTGTATACTTATTATAGACATTACATAAATCTTCAAGAGCTCAAAGCGCCAACATAAAGCACAGTCCAACAAGAGAGGCAAATCCACCATGATAGCCCAACGCCTTCATCTCCTCTTCCTCCTTACCGCCGCCTCATTCCACTTTCTCTGTCAATCTGCCGCATCCACCGTCGTAGTCGACTCCACCTCCGACTTCAACCCCATCGCCACCACATTCATCCGCACAAGTTGTAACGCCACCCTCTACCCCGGCCTCTGCTACTCCTCCCTCTCTCCCTACCACAGTGCCATCCAACAAAACTCCGCCAAGCTTGCTCGTGTCGCCATAGCACTGACCCTCACTAAGGCCCACCGCATGGCCTCCTACCTCTCTGGCCTCTCTCGTGACGCCGACTACAGCACCAACTCACGCGCCGCCTCGGCTCTCCGCGACTGCTTCACCAACCTCGGGGACGCCGTCGACGAAATCCGCGGCTCGCTCAAGCAGATGCGCCAGCTAGCCATCACCGGCGCCGGCAGTGAGCAATTCAGGTTCCAGATGAGCAACGTGCAGACGTGGATGAGCGCGGCGCTGACGGATGAGGATACGTGTACGGACGGGTTCGAGGACTTACCGGAACGTGGCGTGAAGACGGAAGTATGTGATCGGATGACCTACTTGAAGGAGTTAACCAGTAACGCCTTGGCGCTGGTGAATGGTTACGTTAACAAGGAAATGCGTTAGATATTATTTCCTTCACTGGTTATTTAATTAATGATTAGGGTTCCATTGTTTTGCTTTAAAGTTGCACTGTTTGAAGAATGATTTTCTGTGTCTTGTTTTGGTGAACGTGTGAAAAGTGTTTCAGTCTTTAATTAAATCAAATGTGAATCTTCTCTATCTATGTGGTTGTACTTGTAATTGTTGTCAAACTCACGAGTTGACTCTCCGAATTTACCGTTTTTACGTTTCTACCTTACTAAATCGAGTTAAGTCTCTAGTAAAATCATGTTAGTTGTAAACTCAGATAAACTCATGAGTTTACACACTGAATTTACCTTTTTTACGTTTGTAGCTTACAAAATTGTGTTAATTTTTTTCAATTTTGTCATCCTCAACGGCTTTATATATGAATTTTATAAAAATTTATTTATTAAATATAATAAATTATGCATGTTAATATATTTAATTTCAATTATTGTCACTTTTATATTTAAATTATTTAATTTTACACTGTTAATACATATTTAATGATAAAAGCAAACTCTTACGAGTTTAGCGATTCGAGTTTACGATACGAGTTTATGTCACTGTCACGAATTTGCTTAAACTCGTGAGTTTGACAACCTTTATTGTATCCCTCCAACACCTAATTAGGAGGTTTAAATGTAAGAGCTAATAAGTAGTACTCCCTGTGTTACTAAGTATAAGCTTAAACTAACCGTTTTCAGTTTATCAAGAAAGTAGTTAAAATCAATAAATATGTAAGTAATATATATAATTTTCCAACTATGCCCTTCCTTGTAAATATAATTCTCATCCACTATCTTAATTAATGCAATTAAAAAATATGCTACAGTGTAAAATTGAAAAGAAAAATAATATATGTTGCGACAGAACTGAAAAGCTTATATTTTGGGACAGATTTATTCAAAAAAATTGAGCTTATATTTAGAAAGGAAGGAGTAAAAGTTTTGTGCAAAATCTTGGGTGTAATTAGAACAATGTCATTTTTATTTTCGGAGTTAATATTATATTAAAATTTAATTATTGACAAAAAAGTGCAAGTGAAAAAAGGGAAATCCTTGTAAAATGAGGGAGAGAAAAATCAAATATAAGGCCCCACCATTACCAACACCAAAAGTGGTTTTGTTCTTTCTTGTGTCCTCTGGAGAAGTAAGAGCTAATTGCGCCGATGAAAGCGTCACCTATAAGTCTCTTGCCTTTTCAACAAGGTTGAAATTTGAACCACATTTTTGTGGATGAAAATTTTATCCAAAAAAACCTACTCCGTACATTGCAAAATAATATATAACAAATTAAAATTTATAGAAATTGTTAATAATCTTGCTGATATGGAAGTTAGACAATTAAAGTAGCCTTTGAAGAGGACGAAATGTTGTTATATGGTACATGTCTGTCTTATTCAATGAAATTGCCCTAGTGTGGCCTCTCTGATTTAGATTTAGTTGGTGGAAAATTATTAAAAATTTCAATTTTAAAGTCAGAATAATAATAATAATAATAATTTTAAAGGGTCCAAAGGCCATTATTAACTCAGTTTCAAGGGGTCCACTTGAAGGAGCACCAAAATATCAATGTAAGTGGCTGTTATGAGTAAAAGAATGTAATAGTGGGTGGAGCCTCCTAGCCAAGACACCTCACTCTCATATGTTTCTTACTATTTGTCTGGTCGTAAATATAAGATATAGTTTATAGTGTTGTCCTATATTTAGGACCGATTAGTATTAATTGTTACAGTAAAAGAAGCCTCTAAAGTTAAATATTCCTGCGACAAATCTCTTTTGTATTTCTTACTATTCTTCGTTAGCCCTATTAAAAGCTATGCTCTAGGTGACAGCCCATATTCCTGTGAATGGGATTATTCTTTTATGACTTAAATATTATACTATTCATCATTCCTTTAATATTATAGCACTTCACCCATGTTTTTTTATTTTTTTTTTAACTTTTTAGGGATGTTTCTTGGTGTCTTGGCCCTTTTTGTTACATTTTATTGGGAGAAATACTTACATGCTCTAAGAGTATAATATCATCTAAACTCTGTTCAATAACAATACAACAATTGAGATAATTTTAATCCCAATTGACAGGTGACTCATCTAAAAAATATTTAACTTATATTTTGTTTTCAAGAAAAATGCTGAGTTCATCATTTTGTTTTATTTTTTAAAAAAAAAAAATTGATATGTATTTTCTTGAAAACAAATTAAAATTTGATTTTTTTTCTCATGAGTCAATTGTCAACTAGGATTAAAATGATATGAATTGTTATATTTTTATTAGACAGAATTCAGATGACATGGTACTCCTAAAGTATGTAACTATTTCGCTTTCATTTGTAGGTTACTACTACTCCCTCTGGTCCTTATTATAATACATCAACTGACAAGTGTTTTTTGTCCTTTTATAAGGAACTTGCTTGTTTTCAAGGAACATTAAATATTTTTCTCATGTATGCCCATAATTAATAAGAGTAGTGGGTAAGAGTAATAATTAATATGATATTAAAATTTAGTGTAATTAGTAGAGGTAACATTGAGAATTACTTAAATTTTAAGATAAATTTAATGACTTTTACTTTTTTTTTATTAGTTTGTAAGAATTGTTAATTAGTGCTTTAAAATAAGAACCAGAGGTCGTACTTTAAACGTTTTACACCGAAATTAAGGAAGATCTTAACATTTATTAACTCTATATAAAATCATTACTTTCTTAATTGCATCATCATTAAATAAATGATTAATTTGGCATCTTATAAAAAAAATCACAACTCAAATACATTATATATAGGGCCGGAGGAAATAATTTGATAATTTCCTCTGGTGGGAAAGGATTGGTACGACAGAGAGAAAAAGAAAAAGGGAAAATGCATTGGCCCAGTCCACTTCTCCTTTTTCTTTTTCTCCTAGACAGAAATTGAGTCCAAATTAAAGAGAGAAAATGAGGAAAACAACATATTTCTGGTCCCTTCGAGAGGATATGCGATGAAATTAGAACAGCAGAGTTCTCATGGAACGAATCTTAGTGACGTGATAATGAGGAACAAACTCTTTAGTCTTTAGTAGTGGCAATGAAGTCACATTGTAACTTCTTTTTCTATAAACAAAGGTATGTTCGATGCAATCATTTTAGTGAAGATCCAGACCTTGGTTCTCTACCTACATTATAAAGAACTAGATTCTTCTATTAGACCCAACTTCTGTTTGTAAGTTGGATTGTAACTTTTTCTTTTTTTCACCAAGTATAGGTATCATCCTATCATAAGCAATTTTATTTAAGGAACTATTAGACACTAAATGTGGTTATTTCTCTCAGTGAGGATTCAAACATTGATTCCTCACATTGTGATGATGGATTAGCTTATTCCATTAGACTTAATCCCTGGGGGACTTACGAGATCGCCTACCAAAGGAGTCCCAGCGACGGCAGAGGGGATCGAACCCACAACCCAAGGGCCTAATCCTGGATCCCTTACCATCTAAGCCAACTCACATTGGTTGGTCGATTGTAA
The DNA here is from genome assembly GCA_025563575.1 of Acacia pycnantha. NCBI lineage: Eukaryota > Viridiplantae > Streptophyta > Magnoliopsida > Fabales > Fabaceae > Acacia > Acacia pycnantha. Next base: position 9,852,541 of record JAMWYP010000005.1, on the reverse strand, counting down.
CTTGTATATACATGTGATGTTGAGAAAGCATGTGGATGTGTATTGTGGGATTGGGCTGCTACAATAGTATTGGGCCCAATATATGTTATTGATATGGCCTATTCGTTATTGTACGGACTGAACCCAATTTTTTACACCACATGCATAGAAATTAATGAAATTAAGATAAGGATTAATAAGTTGTTGGCAAGGGGTCGGACTTCCTCACCTCAAAGGAGGGGGTTCGATCCCTGCGTTAGTCAAGGCGTTGGGGGAGGCATCCTAGGGGTCTAGGAAGCAGTGGAAACGTTGGTAGAGGTAGATGCATGTGTACTCTCTGTCCAGGTATGCTTGCGTGGATGGGCTCCAAGCACCCTGCCCTTGGATTGTGGGTGAGCCCAACCCCTTTCCTAAAATTTTTATATCAAAAAAAAAAAAAAAGTTGTTGGTTGATGTAATAATAAGAAGCTATTCACTCTGTAAAGAGGAGAATATAAGTGTCAATTCCATAAAATGTACTAATTATAAGAGGTGAAAACCTTTACGTTGTAAATCTTGAAAAGGGTTATGACATTGATCAAATAAAAAAATATATACCACTCTGATCCTATTTATAAGTCCCTTTTGACCAAAAAATTTGGTCCTATTTATAAGTCCTCTTTGAGGTAATAAATGAAATTGTGACAATTTTGCTCATATTAATTGTACCAATGCAAACAGAGAGAGAAAAAAGAGTTGAAAGATATCCAATGAAAATAGAGAGAGAAGAAAAAGTTGAAAGATATCCATTCATAAATGAGGACGCGCCAGATACCTATAACTAGCTCATATTTCTAGGGTAAAAATGACCATTATCCCTTATTAAATTCCATGTGCTATGAACACTATGCAAGTGAACGTAGATTTTCTCGCATGCTTTTCTCTCAAGGGATTTTTCTAGCGAAAAGAAACTTAAAAAATTAAGAAGATAAACTAGAGATAAAACTATCTTGAACACAACTTATAAGATACTCCATTTGTTCCTTAATACTCCTCTGGTCTTTAATATAAAGCATACTTACCTAATTTAATTAGATTAAGGAAGTTAGTTGAGTTGATTAATATAACATATATTTTCTAAAATACTCTGTTTATCTTCCTTCATTATATTCTCCCTTCCTTTTCCTCTTTAATTATTGATGACAAGCATCAATAGAGGTAAATTAGGACTAATAACAACTTCTCAAATATGTATTATATGAAGGACTAAAGGAGTATCACATCTACTTCAATGAAAAAAGTGAACTAAAAACTATACTCCCTCCGGTTATAATTATAGGAACACATTTTGAAGTTAGTTTTGGTTCTAATCGTAAGAGCAAGTTTTAACTTTTGTCAATTTTTTTCCTATAATGCCCCTATTTATACTTTCTCAATAAGAATTTAATAATACGCCTATATATTTTATAAAGTAAATAATATTTGTAACTCATTAATGTTCTATACACCTCAATTATATTTTTTTTTATATAAAAAATAATTTTGAGCAATTTTTTCCATATCACCCCTACTAATACTTCTTCCACAATAATTAATTTAACAACACGCTTATATTCTATCAAGTAAGAGATTCTACTTTATTTTTTATTTTTAAATAAAATAATTTTAATATTCCTTTAAAAAAATGTAACTATCCGTCCAAAATAATTAATTTTTTTCTTTGAAAAAATTCATAGAAAATATACAAAAAAACATTTATATACATTTAAAGTATTTACAGGTCTGATCCATCTTGTATTATCATGGCTGAAAAACCTGTTGAGATGGTTATTTTCAATTAAAGTCCACAATCTGATAAAATACGAGTTATCAAGTTAAGTACAAATATTTTCAGGTTAAAAGACAGTTACAAATATATGTTTTTTTTTTCAGAGCAAACTGGAATGAAATGATTATTGGCGCGAATGTGGATCTGGGCCACAAGTTGTAATGACGAGGCCAGGGACGGACCCAAGAATTTCACCGACCGGGGGCGAAAAAAAAACCCTTATAAATAAAAGTAGTTGAAATACGACACAGGCTTAATATATAAAAAATTGAAATAAATCTATTACATAAATTAAGATTACTTTACTTGACTCTTATTCTACGTGTTTTCATATTGTTAAACTTATCTATAATTGAATCTGTGTTAAAACTCAAAACTTGCCCAAAATTCTAACCCTAAAATATTCTTTAATCAGTATAAAAGTAGTATCATTAGAAAGATAAAAATGTGTATAATTAATTTCATGAAGGAAATTTCATGAAAAGAAGTGATTTTGAGTACCTTATTGATTCTTAAAATTTATCATCAGTTGTTGAAAAAAAATGGCAGATGATGAGACGAGCCGCAAGCGAGAGGGAGAAAAGACGAAAAATTTCAAAAGAGCGCAAACATGTAGGGTTGGGGATAATTCAAGTTTATGGGCCTAACCTCTTTATTATTGTATTCTTTATTTATTATATATATATATATATATATATATATATATATATATATATATATATATATATATATAAAGGATTTCCACATTATCGATTAATAAAATCAAAGGTATTCTTTTAAGAAAAAAGAAAGAAAGAAAGAAATGTATTCCACTATTTTTTTAAAAAAAAAAAATATATATATATATATATATATATATATATATATTAGGGGGGCGGGGGTCACCCCTAGCCCCCCTCTCAGTCCGTCCCTGGATGAGGCGCCTATAGTGATACTAGTTCGCGATTGTATGATCCATCTTGTATTTTCAATTTTAAGCAGGGGTATTTTAAGAAAATAATTATAATTAAATAATTTAACTTCTTTCCTTAATCTCTCTAAATTCTAGTAAATAGTTCCTATAATTAGAACCATCAGTGAAAGTATCTTATATTAAGAATAGGGAAATATATATCAGACTCTATCAAATAAAGCTTAAGGAGTGTGACTAGTTAGCCCTTAATTGCATGGACTACCTAAAACGTGATATATAAGCTCACGTAAATGTTGGCTACGCCAAAAGAAGAAGAAGAAAAAAATTGTGTGTTGACTAGACTCACTTCAACTTTCTATACGGTATTATATTGGTCAAAATTCCAATTGGATCATTGAACTTGAGTTCGTTCTTTGTCTTCCACGTCTAACTCACGCATTTCATCTTTGAAGCTAGAATTGAAGTCATATATTCGAAGCAATAATACGGGAGAGAACAGAACATTGAAATAATGCATCACTAGTAATTACTATCAAGAACTAGTATGTTCTCAACTCATCATGGATTTTTTTTCATGTCTAGTTATGCTGTTTTGAGGTTTTCCCCCTTTGTATAGTATGGTAATTAAGTTGTTCTAGGGAGTCCGAATTGGATGGCATTGTTGTAATTATATTCAATCATAATGGGCAAACTGTATTCTTGCACAAAATCAAATCCTATTTAAACCCATTCAATTCCATTTCATTACCCGAAAGAAACAAAGCTAAGTAACTAACCATGAAAGCCCAAAGCCCTCAGTTCCTCTCCCTCCTCCTCCTCGTCGCAGCCACATTCTACCTTCTTCCTCCGGCATCAGCCACTCCCGCCTCTGCCTCCGATCACCGCAACACCGATTTCATCCGGTCAGTATGCAACAACACCCTCTACCCCGACGTCTGCTACTCCTCCATCTCTCGCTATGCCCATGCCATCAAGCAAAACCCAGCCGTACTGTCTCGCGTCGGCCTCGCTTTGTCTCACGCGGTGGTCCGTGGTGCAGCCACCAGTCTCTCCGGTCTTTCCGGCCAAGCCAAGGGCCGAGCAGCGGACGCAATCAGCGACTGCATTTCCATGCTCGGCGACGCCTCAGATCAAATAAGCGAGTCGCTAGGTCAGCTTCGACAGATAACCGCCGGGAAAGGCGGTGATTTCAAGTTTGCGATGGACACGGTGGTGACGCATATGAGCGCGGCGCTGACGAACGAGGACACGTGTATCGACGGGTTCGAGGAAGAACCAAAAGATCTGGTGAAGAAGAAGGTAGTGGATATTGTGACGGAGGCGGAGAAGTTCACAAGCATCGCCTTAGCGTTTGTGAATTATTACGCTAACAAAGGTTCGCCCTAAGACGTTGGGTCGTGAATTCATTCCTCAAATTCTTGACCAAAAAATTCATTCCTCAAATTTACTGTGTTGAGTCTCTCTCTGCTGATTCAATAAAACGACGACGCTTACAAAATCAAATGTGAATTTGGAATTAATTATTCTGATAGAGTTATGCTCATCGTTTTAATTTTATTTGAATTAGATGCTTTACAATAATTTTTTTTATCGTCATCGTTAATTTTATTTTGTTCAATTGTGATCTTTTAAAATTTACGAGATACTGTTTTTTTTTTGGGGCAAAATTAAGAGATGCTTGAATATATGTGTCTATTGCTGTTAATAGCCATCCAATATGAATTTATAATGTTTTTCTTCGGGGCTTGTTGGTTATTCAAGAAAAAAAGTTAATAAAAATTGAAAGCCTTGTCATTTGATATTGAAGTAAGAATTGTTGGAGGGAATTTTCATTACTCTTCATTTCATTTTTTTTTTGGGAAAATGATAGCCAGATATCCCAAGGACCATAAAAAATAGCAAAAAAGTCCCAACAAAAATTCACATATCAAAAAAGTCCCTTGAGACTTTTTTGATATTATTTGTATTTGAACAAAATTCAGATTTTTAAATTTTGTTGTGAATATAACGCTTCCGGTTGTAAATATAACTTTTTCTGTTGTGAATGACAGATTTTAAATTTTGCTGTAAATATAGCACTTCCTACTGTGAATATAGCTTTTTATGTTGTAAAAAGCCATATTTTTAAATTTTGTTGTAAATATAGCACTTCCTGTTGTAAATATAGTTTTTTCTGTTGTAAATGACAGATTTTAAATTTTGTTGTAAATATAGCACTTCTTGTTATGAATATAGTTTTTTTTTTTTTTTGTAAATGACCAAGTTTTAAAATTTTGTTGTAAATATAGCACTTCCTGTTGTAAATATAGCACTTTATGTTATTAATACAAATAATATTAAAAAAATTCCTAAGGACTTTTTTGATATGTGAATATATTTTAGGACTTTTTTACTATTTTTTATGGTCCTTAGGACCTAACTGTCATTTTCCCTATTTTTTTTGTCGGGTTGAATCAATTACTCAATTGGAGGGTTGAGCACGTCGGGTAGAATCAATCATGTCCATTCAATTTTTGCAATTTCTTTTACTTTTATTGGTATTTTTGTTGACTTTTTGATCCCGTGCAGATTTGAAGTCAATATGCGTCTGGCTTCTCTTTCTTATTAGTATTTTCGTCAGTTGCCCCACAAAAAACAACACCGTTTTTCTTATAGAGATACTTATAGGATAGTCACTAAAAAGACGGCGAATTTGGCTTAGAATTTAGCGATAAAATTTCATGGCTAAACTGATTTAGTAAATAGAATTTAATGACTAATCAATTAGTGATAATTTATTTTACAACATAACCATCAAATTCTGTTATCAGTTTTTTTTTTTTTTCAGTGAGCTTTAAATTCTTCCTGTGAAATATATCAATAAAAAAAATAACATAAAAAATGGAAAAAATTTAACCTTGATTCTGTTCTGGGTGTGATAATACACGTGCATATAAGTATTGTGGGATCATATATACATATTTCATCGAGATGGTCTTTATTCTCTAATGTATAGGAACATATATATGACTACTTAATACAATCTACAGGAAGCACAATAATGCCTTACATGATGGGAAACATGATTCTCCCATTGCCATTATTCAAGAAATTCGTCAAAATATGCAGTCTTTCTTAGCCTTAGTTTTTGGAGATACAACAAATGTTTTCAATGGGCGTTGCTTCAATCCTAACTCTAATGTTGGGGGATGGGATATTTTTCTCTTTTAGTATAATTAAGAAGTCGCATATTCATTAATGTCAATTAATCATTAATTTGAAAAAAATAATCATTTGTTATCATGCACTTTTAATTTATAAAGGAATTTTCGTGGAAGAATCAATCTATATTGAGACCTCATTTCTCACCAATTGTCTACTTGCCTAAGTTTTTTGGATTTATATATAACTCTGATTTAATTAGTTGACGCTAGATTATTTGAACCATCACTAACAATCAATTGTGTCCAAAAGTCTTTCATCCATATTCTTATTGATCCTTTTCAAGTGTCTACCATAATTTAGCAGGAAATTTTATCATTGCTTCAGAATTTTTCTCATGTCTCTACCATAACTTGACAGAAAATTTTATCATTACTTCAGAATTTTTCTCATGTGTTTGTTAAAGTTGTGTCCTTGTGAGATTGGGCAGTTATAAGAGTATTGGGCTCAATATGGATGTGGATGTTGTTAACCAAATGGGAAAAAAAGAGAACTGAACCCAATTATTAGGGCAGAGCAATGGACGGGTTGGGCAGCTTGAGGCCAAACCCATAGCCTGTCCGTTGAACTTTAAAAAGGTATGGGGTACCTCAATCCATTTAAACCCGTGTAAACAGGCTAGCACATAAATGGACGGGCTCACTGGGTTTTGGGTTACCCATTTATATTTGACATGTTTATTTTTTTGAATAAAAACATTCATATAAGCATTAAACATTCATCCAAATTTGTCATTCTAAATTTTGAAATATAAATCTTCAAAATTTAATAATCACAATTCACACAAATTTAGACAAGTACTATCATAACATAAATTTATCTAAGATGAGGTGTCAAGGAATGCATTTACCTTAACCAGAATGTGGAATGAGATAGGTAATTAATATATAAAAAAAGCACTAAATGGGCGAGTATGGGCAGCCTATAGATGTGCCTATAGCCCGCCCATTTAAGTCTTAAATAGACGGGTTCTAACCCACCCCGTTATGAGTCTTTTTGGACGGGCTCAAAGACCCAATTACATTGGGTTGTACTTTGTAGGTGGGTTCATAGGTTATGGGTTCCGTGCTTAGCCCTTATTTATCTACAAAAATTTATGTTATGATGATACTTGTCATAAAGTTAATATGCTATTTTATATATTCCCCATGACTTTTTGCCAACAATATTAGCCTATCACTTTAATACATCGCATCCCATGGGATGTAAAATCTAATTTCATAATGAGAAAACAGTGAATTAGCAACAAAATTTGATGATTAAATCGTAAAATAGACTTTCACTAATTGATTAATGATAAAGTTCTGTCGCTAGATCAGTCTAACGATGGAGTCTCTAAATTCTATTGTGATTCGCTTTTGTTGTTCCATTTTTGTAGATGATGAACTTTTTAAAATGATAAATAGTAGATATGTAGATAATGAATTAGGTAAAATTGTCTCATAAGAGAAAATATTACAGAAAATGTGACAACAAAAATTAAATAAAAATCATATATGAATTATCAGGGCTTAGTTAGTAATAATAAAATTTTGTCCCATCGTCCTTGGAGGGTCTCTTCTCCCTTTCCAGTGGAGCTTTTTGGGTGTTCCCTTGTGGAATGGCCTTTCGATGTCCGAGTGCCGAATGGGCTTTTTGATGCCGGCGGTCGAAGTGGCAGGGTGTATGGAAGTACGGAGGCTTGCATTCATCGAGTTTGTGAGACGACCTCCGATTTTGATCTCCGATGAGTGCCTCCAGGGCTCCCGATGGTGCTGTATGGGTAGGTAAATCGATGGGTGGGATTGGGGCTTTTCAATTGATGCTTGGAATCTCAAAGAACTATTTATTAAAACCATTATGGTTAATTTTTTGAACCCCTTTTCTTGTCAAAAGTTCAAGAAGCATAGTCCCAAACGCATTTTTATCTACCATGCATGAAAGTGCTATAAGCTTTACTGGGTTTTTTTTAGCTAATTCTTCTGTTCTTCTAAGATCTATGTATCCGAGGTTAGTGGACCATTCAAGTTTCGAAGCTTTTCTATTGATGTTTTGGGATTGTGTTTATAGAATGAAAATAGGGCTCAATTTGCTGTTGGATTTAATATGTTGAGTTATGATTATTGCCTAGAAGGTTTGATATGATCTGTTGAGGATTGGTTAATCAAGCAATATTGGGAGGCTCTTTGTCTTGATTATATTCTCTGGGAGGAACAAATTATAAGACAATAACTGTTAACCAAGTTATCATTGTCCTAGAAGAATTGGTGAGGAAGGCTCTTAGGTAAAGAAGAGTAGGAACAGGCGATTATTATGCAACAGATTGGGCCACTGTGTCCTTTTCTAAAATTAGTGATGATTGCGTTGAGGTATCTAAATCTAGGAAGGAGGCTTGTTGTTTTGTTGGCCTGAATTGTAATGCATGCTTATTAAATAATCATTTAAGAATTTTCAACTTGAGCCTGTTCAGTGAGTCTGTAGTCTGTACACATTGTTCTTTATCGGCTTGACATGTGCCTGTTCAGTGGAAATATCAACTTTGTTAATTAATCTTCGGGCTAGACATGTGCCTATTCATCAATGGGGTATTGCAACATTGTTCACCATTGGGCTGGAGTTGTGATTCTCTCCTATATTGTTATACTAATTGTGCTTTCTTTGCTTTTAATATGACTACTTCCCTCCTTGGGAACTTTATTGTTCCAAGGAATTCCATCAGGAATCATTCATGCATGTGGATTCCCAGGGAGTGGATTGTCAAAGCTTCATCATTTAATGGTCTTGCCCTTTGGATTGGCTATCTCAACCTCCATGACTTGGGGCCTTTTTGGCGTTTGGTGTTTAGGATGTTTCTTTGGGTTGTGTTATATGTTCTCTCTACTTTGAAGAACTTTTATTGGCTAGTATTTCTCATTCTAATTTTTATGTCTAGAATTTATTTTGTATTTTCATTTTGTTGGTTGTTTCTTTTTGCTTTTAAGACAACGTAATTTCTGTTAATTTCAATATAATTATCTTCTTTTTGAAAAAAAAAATAATAAGAATTTTGTCAACATTCGAGTGCCATGTGGTGTAGAGGTTTGCAATCCTCTCACATGTCACATGTTTGAATGTGACACTCTAAAAAAGTAATTATAAATTTTCAAAAATAAAGATCAAATTGAAAGTAATTAAGTGGAGTAGATTAAATATAAAATCTGTGTTCTTTTTAAATCTCTTTGTATTTCATGCCCCAGATTAAAAGATGCCAACAAAAGTGAAATTATTTTTCTTTTGTTGATAGAATTCGATTCCATGAATCAGGAGGTAAAAACATATAATAGAAGCAAGAGAGAAATAAAGAGATAGAAAATGAGGGCGAATTCTCATTCATGAAGATTTTTTGTGAGTATTAGAACACAACATCATGATACTTAATTGCTCCCCCAATGACAATCGTGTTACTCCCTCCGGGTTTCTGAAATGTGACGTTTGTCAATGCTTTTCAAACACATTCTTTTTAGCCGAATTATGCATGTTTCACTGCCACCACATATTATTTTGAAATTTATTCCTCAATCATATCTTTTGATATGTTAGAATGTCTCTCTTCTGTATAAAAACAACAATTGTCTAGCCTCAATAGACTAATGTATTGATATTGGATCGAATAGTTCTCTCCTAGGTATCTGTGAATGAGATACCTATGAGAATAAAATATCACTGTGCACAATTATGAAAGCTTTCACCAAAAGGGTGATATGTGTGTACAGTAACAGCTGAATAGTAAATTAGAGAGTATAAAATGTGTGTACCTTTTAGATTAACCTTCTATTTATAGAAATTACCTTAGGGTTAAGGTTTGGACTGGTGGACTTCTTGTGCCTCCAAACCCAAATGTTGTGCCGTCATATCTATGTCTTAATTGCCCCTTGTTGGGTCACACCTTGGATGGGCCTCATATATAAATCCATAATAGTCTCTATTAGTCAAATACTTTCAACTTAAATGTTATATCTCATTAATCATAATTCAAGATCAGATAAAGATCCCCTATAGAATAATAGTCCCTAGCTTGGGGCTATACGGCTGTTTTCATATAGAAAAGCATTCCTAACGTCAATAATTATTCACATATAGTATATCAATTTTTAAGAAAATTTCATATACTCCTATATATATAGTATGTTTAATCCTTCTAAGACTCGCATATATTGTCACAATATAAGGAGTTATTATATATCCTAGACACTTATCAAACTTGATATGATCCCAAACTGTAGATCGATAAGACTTGTAAAAATGTAATCCCCCACAAGATATATCAACATCAATTTTATGTAAAAAGTATTATGACTGTATTTCTCTCTCTTTTTTCCATGTAAACGCTCGTTTATACGGTATTAACATTACACTTTGATTGAGTGTTTGGGGCTATAAATACAAATATTCACATTATAATATTACTCACACGTTGTTTATTTTCTTTTTTGTTCTTCATCCATCTTTATATTTTTATCATGACAAATTTGTATACAAGATAGATCCTTATTTCATTTTGTGATATTATCATTGGAATCGTTATTGACAATTTTATGCTTTTGATTATTGTTTTGATATATTGAGATCTTTTTATTACTTTTAGTTACATTAATCTCTTTTGGGCTCATATAAACAGTTATGTCTTAGTTTTTTTTTTGTTTTTTGTTTTTACCGTTCTTGCTTTCTTAATATGGTCATTTTGATTATTTACTGCTATCTCTTTTTTTAAACTGATCATTCTCACCCACGTTCTCCCTTTCTTTCTCTCTTACTATTAGAGCTGGGAATCAAGGTCGGCCCGACCCGACAAGGCCTGACCCTACAGAGTTTGGGGTAAGGAAAACATCTGTTTTCAAAGTCCGGCCCAATAGTACCCGGGCCTGAAAATTACTATTCCAAATTTTAACTATTTTTCCTTCGATTTTTTTCAAAGAAATATAATTAGTAAATTGCAACCATTAAAGTTCTAATCTATCAAATAAATATTATCAACATTAATATCTAAACAATATAAATCATTCAACAAATAAACACATTCATTAATTCGTAATAAAAATAAATAAACACCAAGAATATGTTTTTTTCCTTTTTTCAAAAATATTAAACAAAAGAATTGCTTTATGTATGCCCACAACAAAATGTCTTTCCCTCTCATAATTTTTTGTGTATTTGCATATTCCTTCGGTTCATGCATAATTTTCTTTGTGAGGTAAAAATAATTATACTTATTTTACACAAAATATATTTATAATTTATTACTTATATAATATTGTAATAACAAAGTACGTGTTTATTTAATATGAAACATCCCTTCTTTAAAATTTATAATAACTAATTATGTGTTATAATACATAATAATAATAATAAACATAAAAAAAGGTTATAGTTTAAACTCAAAAAATCTAAGTAATTACAAATAAACACATTCATTAAGTGAAAGTCTAGGTAATTAATTTTTTTTTTTAAAAAAAAAAAAGCTACAATTAAACGGGCCGACCCGAGGCCCTGCAGGGCTGGCTTGATTAAGCCCGAGGCCCTAAAGGGTCAGCCCTGTAGGGCCAATTTCAAATTTCTTGCTTATTTTTCAACCCAGAGCCCTACAGAGTCAGGGCTTAAACGGGCCGGCCCGACAGGCTTGGCCCGATTTCCCAGGTCTACTTCCTATAAAGGATTCTGAAACAAGTTCAAGAGAATATTCAAGACAACATTTGGCATTACACACACACACACGATTTTACAAATATGTGTGTGATTAATCAAACACTGCAATTTTTTATGGGCGCTTGTAACCTCCTAAAGGTCATTCTGGTTGAAATACTGTTGGACTCTAAACGTGAGTACCTTTGCCAAATAAGGAATTGAACCTTAATTCACCATATTGTACTATGAAATACTAGTCTCATTTATTAAACCCTGCTTTGTTGGTAACCAAATAGTGTAATTTATTATTAGTTAAAGCCACTTAAAGGATAAAACTTAAATCCATTTGCTTATATTTATCATGTACATTTTTTTAAGGGAAAATCCCGATTAAATACTTTTAAAATACTATAATCCAAATTAAGTCCTATACTTTCAACAAATTCCTAATCAAGCCATGAGACTTAATTAGAGATTTTAAAATGCTGTTAAAAGGCCATATTGCCCCTATTTAGTTAAAAGAATGAAGATTGCAGACCATAAATCCCCATATACTTTTAACCCTAATATGCTTTTTTGAATTGTTGGGATCTCAACTTTTAGTCGACTTGCAACAAATTGAAGGGTAAGTGCTAACAATTTTTCTTTAACCCTAATTCCGCACGATGTATATGGGATGGATGTGGAATGATTGAAATTAAAGCATAATTAACCGTCCACAGTGTGTTCGACTATTCACAACTAATATTCATCAATTTGGTTGTTGTTTTTGATACATGATTAATCAGTTTCTTATATACGAAACAAACGACAAAGAGATGGTATCAAGGGCTTAAAGGTCTTATACGCCTCTCTGATTCTTAAACAATAAGACTGGTATATATATATATAGCTTGTCCATGGATATATGATATTTCCTTCTTGGTCTCTCTTTCGCTGCCAATAGCATCAATCATAGCAGCTACATCCTTAGACAACACTGATTCAAGGGGAAGAAGGAATGAAGGATAGCATTCGCCAACCAAAGCATAAAGCCACCACCCAATACAATTGAGTTCCAATCCCCTTATCCTTTTCTTTTTCACTTCTTCGCCCATCTCTCAAAAGCCTCAATTTCTCTTACCCTTTTCTTTTCTTTTCTTTTTTTCTCAGATGATTCAGTCAGCCTTGTGATGAGGATGCTCATTCATCATTTAATTTTAAGGACATTTTGGTCTTTTAACAACATTATGAAATCCCTAATTAAGCCTCACGGCCTGATTAGGAATTTATTAGAAGTATAGGCCTGAATTTGAATTTTGATATTTTGCAAAAATTTAATTAGAAGTCCCCTTTTTCCAATGCAATATATGCACCTTTTAATAACAAAAATTCGCATTGATAAATTTTCTAATTTTGTTGGGCCATTATTAACAACAAAAATTAGGCATACCATGTCCTATTTTTTAGCCCAGTTTGGCAAAAAAAAAAAAAAATACTCCTTATTATAAGCCCACTTTCTAAATAATAAATGTAAGCTATATACAATTTTGCCCCTATTATTAAAAGTAAAGAGAGAAGAAAGAGGTAAAGAATACAAATTCATAAATGAGGGAAAATTTAAACTTATATATAGAACTAGAGTGGTATACAATTTGAGTGAAAAGTTAGACCTAATAGATATATACTCACTCCGGTCCACAATATAAAACACTTTAACTAATTCATCAGAATCTAAAATGATAGTAGTTAGCCCATTAAATTCATCTTAAATAAATGAAATTTCCAACGTTATCTATATTAAATGAGGTATTAAAAGAGAGAGAAACACAGTGAGTGATGTTTAAACATTACTTGTATGGACAAAATTGACAAATAAACATTTGTTACCCTCTAAATGATTTATATTCTAAACCAAATCATTATTCTAAAAGGGATTTATATTATAGGCAAGAGCAAGTAAATAAATGTATCTACATTTTGTCATTAGGAATAACCGTATCAGGTTCAGACGATATTTATTGTCATTAATGAGGAGCACTAAATATAGAGTTAAACTTATTTAAGGTGTTACAATTGCAACAATATCATATAACGGGCAAACTGGATTTTTACACAGTCAAATCCTATTTAAACGCAATCACTTCGATTCTGTTACATGAAATTAAGGAACAAAGCGAAGTAGGTAACTAACCATGAAACCTCTAAGCCCACAGCTCCTTCTCCTCCTCCTCCTCATCTCCACATTCCGCCTTCTCCCTCAGTCATCAGCCACCACCGTCACGACCACCGCCCCCGCCCCCGCTGATTTCATCCGGTCAGTTTGCAATAACACCCATGCCTACGCTGACCTCTGCTACTCCTCCTTCTCTCCCTACGCCAACGTCATCAAACAAAACCCAGCACCACTGGTTCACGTTGCTGTTGCCGTGTCTCACTCAATGGTCTACTGTGTCGCCACTGATGTCACTCGTCTCGCCAGAAAATCCAAGGGCAAATCCAGTGGCGCTTTCGCCGACTGCATTTCCACCCTTGGGGATGCCACAGATCAAACGAGTGACTCACTAGGTCAGCTCCAACAGATAGCGGCCGGCAAAGGCGGCGATTTCAACACCGCCATGGACTCGGTACTGACGGAGATGAGCGCGGTGCTGACGAATGAGGACACGTGTCTGGACGAGTTCCAGGAAGAACCAGAAGGTCCGGTAAAGAAGGAGGTAGTGGATCTTGTGACTGAGGCGAAGAAGTTCACGAGCATTGCCTTGGCTTTTGTGAATCATTACGCTAAGAATGGTTCGCCATAGGACTTCGTATAAGATTTAGGTTCGTGAGTGATCCACAAATATTTATGTAATTACTTTATGAGGCTACAACTATGTTGTCAAACTCGCAAAATTAACCCTCTGAATTTACTATTTTGTATGTTTATATCTTATAAAATCAGGTAAAGTCGTATCGCTTGTAAACTCGGTTAAATTTCTAAATTTATACATTGAGTTTACTATTTCAATATTTCTAACTTACAAAATCAAGTTAACTTCTTCTTAAATTCGTGTTGACTTTTTTAATTTAATAATGATTAGTGACTTTATATATAAATTTTATAGAAACTTATTTGTTTAGTATGATATATCATGAATGTTAATGGATTTCATTTCAACTATTTGGATTAAAGATATATTTAAATCAAATTTTTATCATTTTTATATTTTAATGATTTAATTATACACTTTTAATACCAATTCAATGATAAAAGTAAACTCTTACGAGTTTACGATACGAGTTTAGGCCATTGTTACGAATTTGCTTAAACTCGCGAGTTTAACAACTTTAAGTGCATGTATGTCCTAATCTTGATATACTCCGGGATCTGACTCAACTATTTTGTAACCAAAAATTGATAACAATTTAAGATATAGTTCAGCTTACTAATTTAATATTTGTGAAGTAAAACTTGTTCAAGAAAAAGTTTTCATTACCCATCATATTTCGTGGGTATATAGTTAACTGGGGCACTAGTTTTGGCGCTCATCAATGATAAACTCAATGGTGTGTGTGTGTGTTTTTTGCCAAGAAACACAATGGTACTCATCACATCCAGGGGTGGAATCGGGGTAGGGGTGGCCCCTAAAATTATAGAATTTGACCCAAAATTCTCAAAAGTTATGTTTTAGCCTTATATAAATTTTAATATTTTCAATTTAGTCCCTATTAAAAAGTCACATAGAGGGACTAAAATGAAAATATTGAAAGATTTATGAGACTAAAACATAAGTTTCTAAAATTTTGGCAAATTATATAATTTCACCCACAAATTTCAAATGCTGACTCTACTAATTTTATTCGGCTAATTTCCCAATTTGCCCCTTATTAAATAACTATTTACCAGAATGCCCCTGTCAGAAAACTATTTCCCAATTTGCCCCTGTCAGAAAACTATTTCTCAATCTGCCCCTGTTTAGTCGACTAAAACCATGGTTTAGTCGACTAAATCGCGGGGCCAAATTTTTTTTTGCAGCCCCCGACATTTAGTCGACTAAAAAACCCATTTAGTCGACTAAATCATTAAAAAAAAAAGTGAAAACTTCGGAATGTCATAACTTCTGGTTTGGGAGTCCGAATCAAGCTATTCTTTTTTTTTTATTCCACATAACTTTTTGAGATCTATGCACTGATATAAAAATTATCTTCAGATTTAATGAAGAGAAAGGAGGAAGAACAAGTGATTCTTTATTGGGCAGGAGATACTAACAATTCATTAAATATAATCAAGTGATTCTTTAATATATATATATATATATATATATATATATATATATATATATATATATATATATATATATATATATATATATATAGTTTTCTTTTATTTGATGTTTTCTTTTTTATTAGATCATATAATATCTCCGGTACAATAAATATAAGATATGTGTGTGTATACACAGTTGATCGCGGGAGAGGGGCGATGCCACAAGGAAAAAGAGATAGAGTGGGAAATGATGGCGCCAATCCTAGGGTTTTGTCAGGATGGAGGAAATTAATTATATTTAATTGAGAGATATTTATTGTAAAATTAATTAATCATTATTTCTAATATTATTATCTAATAATAATTAATTGATCTTATTTTAGATTTTAATATCTTTATTTTTCTACCATGTATTTGGTAAACTTTGAATTTCAACGTAACAATTAATACTGGATTTTCAAAATACAATATATTCAAAATTGAGATTTTCTCTCCATTAATAATATGGATTTTAAAAGAAAAGAGAAATAGGAAAAATATCGACACTAAATTTGTGGGGCTTGATTTTAGGGGGAATTATAGTGTTTGGAAGTTATGCATGAGATCATATGTTGTGATAACACGGTAGTCAATCTAGCTAAAATCTAGGATCATAGCTAATATCTAGGATCACTAATATCACTAACCAACAGATTCGGTAAAACAAATTAGTAAACAATATAATAAAAAATCAGCACACTCAACACAATAAACAATTAAAAAATAAATAACTTAATCCTTCTTATTGTGGAATCAAGCAACGTGCGAAATCAAGCAACATTAACCACGTAGAGAAAAAGCTGGGATTATTAATTTCAACAATACTAACAATTCATTTATATATATATATATATATATATATATATATATATATATATATATATATATATATATATATATATATATATATATATTAAAGAATCACTTGATTATATTTAATGAATTGTCCGAAGTTTTAACTTTTTTTTAATGATTTAGTCGACTAAATGGGTTTTTTAGTCGACTAAATGGGTTTAGTCGACTAAAACTTAAGTTTTAGTCGACTAAATGTCGGGGGCTGCAAAAAAAAATTTGGCACATCGATTTAGTCGGCTAAACCATGATTTTAGTCGACTAAACAGGGGCAGATTGAGAAATAGTTTTCTGACAGGGGCAAATTGGGAAATAGTTTTCTGACAGAGGCATTGTGGTAAATAGTTATTTAATAAGGGGCAAATTGGGAAATTAGCCAATTTTATTCTGTAATTTTCGTCCCCTAATTTCCTTTCCTGGCTCCGCCCCTGATCACATCGGTGATATATACACCATTCAAATGCAATTTTGATAGTTCAAATTTAAAATGTTAAACTAGTCTACCATCTACATACATCATTTAAATGCAGTTTTAATTGTTCAGATTTAAAATTTTCAATTAATGATTTCAAAATAAAAAAAAAATATATTTTAAAAAATGACAATGTTTATGTTTATTTTAGATTTTGTATGTCTTAAAATAATTTTTTTAAAATATAAAAGTGAAAAAAATAAGTAAATTCATGACAAGAATATAAAGATGTAAGAATTTACTTTGTTAATAAAAAGGCATTAAAAATGTGATTAAATAATGGAATAAGATATTGTTATTACCAATTTTGGTCATTATCAATGTCACTACCATTTTTTCACCGTTAGATCAAAATCTCATTTACCTTTATCATTTCTCTCTCTTATTGAGATTCTGATTTAACGGTGAAAAATTGTTAGTGATATTGGTAGTGACCAAAATTAGTAGTGATAATATCATATCCCTTAAATAATTCAAACATAACAAGAATATAAAGGCATAAGAATTTACTTTGTTAATAAAAAGTATTAAAAATGTGTGATTAAATAATTCAAACATAAAAAATTATAATAATTTAAATATATTTTAAATTCAAATAATTAAAATTGAATATATCAATCTTCATAAATTTATCCTTCTCAACAAAGTAATTTTTATCACTCTCATTTATAACACAACTAGTCAAGATCAAATCGAAAAAGTTACTAAAATTAAGAGCTAGTGAATACACTTTTGTAAGTTTACAAACTGAGTTTGTAAAGGTATGTTTCGAAAGTCGTTCCAATCACTTGGTGGGTTGACCACGCAGGTAGAACTTTGAATCATTTCCTTCAAATTTCGCAATTCTTTTGTTGATTTTTTTGATACAAAAAAGTTTTGGAGGGGTTCGACATCGCCCCCACCAAGGCTGAGGGCACGGTCCTGGCTCTATGAAGACTTACTGGGACTTACAAGATCGCCTACCAAAGGAGTCCCAATGACGACAGAGGACGAACCCACGACCCCGGCGCCTAGTCCTGATCCCTTACCATCTATGCCAACTCACACGGCGCAATTCTTTTGTTGATTTTTGGTCACACGCGGCTTTGTCGTCAAAACCCAATACGTTAGAAGCTATAGAACTTGATAATTACTAGCAAGAGACTAAGAGCCATTTCTGTTTCTCTGACGATATTTATTCTCATTAATGAGGAGCGCTAAATATAAAATTAAATTTATTAAATGTGTTAAGAATTAAATGCAAAAAATAATAAATAAGTAATTACGTTTCCATTTCTTTCTTTCTTTTTTTGGTTTGTTTTTGTTTTTGTTCTTCTTTAAATTTGCTTCAGGGGTAAGTTCTGACTTGCGTACCAGTGTAACTTTCCTTTTACGGCAAAAGAAAAAAATGATACCTAGTAAATTACCAATTTGGACAACTAGTAAACTTAATAATCAATTATAAAACTCTTTTGCACTTTACCAAACAACTTTTCGCATATATTTACATCATTGAAACTCGGGGAAAAACACCAAAATAATTTTTTTAAAAAAAATATTTACCGATTGAAGCACATTTGAAAGTAATTACCAAACTAATGCATCAAACACGTCACCTGACAGGACGCCACCAGTCACGTCAAAAAGTCTCACGCCACTGGGTAGTGGCGTGAGACTGCCTCACGCCACTATTTTAGAGATGCTTTCGATTTTTAATTTTTACTGATATAATAATGTATGAAATAAAATAAATTGTTTATATTTGGGTATCAAATTCTAAAATAAAATAAATAGCTGTTTATATGTTTTATGTAAATATGATAGTGTTTATTTATTTCTTTTGTACATTACTACAAAAATGTTCAAAAAATATGGTTATGTTTGCTTTCATTGTTATAATTTTTTATACAATTGTATTTTACACTTTTTAAATATTGTTACTTTTCTAAATAAAGTTACCAATTTTATATTTATTCAATATTTTGAATTTTATTAATTTTTAATGTCTCCATTGTCTATAATGTAAAAAACAAAAATTGGATTAATCTACCAATATCTAGTGCTACTAGCAACTTATTAGTCCGGTTCGCATGAATGTAGGCCTACAATAAGGGGAACCTCACTACCACCAAGTAATTATTGTAGCTGCATATATACCTAAAGCTCAAACACGAGACCACTAGCTAGTTAAGTGGATGTTGATCTAAGAGTTTGGTGGTTAATATAAAATTTTCAAATCCGATCCATTTATCTATTTTCTTAAAATTAAGCTTTTAAAAAAATTTCCTCCTCCCTTCATCCCCTCCCATGGTCTTCTGTACATCGCACTTGATGTAAACCTAGCTAGTTGAGTTATATTCTCTCCGGTCCTTAATTTAAGACATTTTTACCTTTGATTATATTAAGAAAATTAATTAGTTAAGATAGTTAATATGATCTATATTTTCTAAAACACCCTAGTCATCCTTCTCAATTCTCTCCTTCCATCTCCTTCTTGATTATTGTTGGGGAATATCAATAAGGATAAATTAGGAAAAGTCGCATATATTGTCACAATATAAGGAGTTATTATATATCCTAGACACTTATCAAACTTGATATGATCCCAAACTGTAGATCGATAAGACTTGTAAAAATGTAATCCCCACAAGATATATCAACATCAATTTTATGTAAAAGTATTATGACTGTATTTCTCTCTCTTTTTTCCATGTAAACGCTCGTTTATACGGTATTAACATTACACTTTGATTGAGTGTTTGGGGCTATAAATACAAATATTCACATTATAATATTACTCACACGTTGTTTATTTTCTTTTTTGTTCTTCATCCATCTTTATATTTTTATCATGACAAATTTGTATACAAGATAGATCCTTATTTCATTTTGTGATATTATCATTGGAATCGTTATTGACAATTTTATGCTTTTGATTATTGTTTTGATATATTGAGATCTTTTTATTACTTTTAGTTACATTAATGGGCCTGAAAATTACTATTCCAAATTTTAACTATTTTTCCTTCGATTTTTTTCAAAGAAATATAATTAGTAAATTGCAACCATTAAAGTTCTAATCTATCAAATAAATATTATCAACATTAATATCTAAACAATATAAATCATTCAACAAATAAACACATTCATTAATTCGTAATAAAAATAAATAAACACCAAGAATATGTTTTTTTCCTTTTTTTTCAAAAAATATTAAACAAAAGAATTGCTTTATGTATGCCCACAACAAAATGTCTTTCCCTCTCATAATTTTTTGTGTATTTGCATATTCCTTCGGTTCATGCATAATTTTGCTGACAGGTAAAAATAATTATACTTATTTTACACAAAATATATTTATAATTTATTACTTATATAATATTGTAATAACAAAGTACGTGTTTATTTAATATGAAACATCCCTTCTTTAAAATTTATAATAACTAATTATGTGTTATAATACATAATAATAATAATAAACATAAAAAAAGGTTATAGTTTAAACTCAAAAAATCTAAGTAATTACAAATAAACACATTCATTAAGTGAAAGTCTAGGTAATTAATTTTTTTTTTTTAAAAAAAAAAGCTATAGTTAAACGGGCCTAAAAGGCCGGCCTGAGGCCCTGCAGGGCCGGCCTGATTAAGCCCAGGGCCCTACAGGGCCAGCCCTGTAGGGCCAATTTCAAATTTATGGCTTATTTTTCAAGCCCGAGCCCTACAGAGCCAGGGCTTAAACGGGCCGGCCCGACAGGCTTGGCCCGATTTCCCAGGTCTACTTCCTATAAAGGATTCTGAAACAAGTTCAAGAGAATATTCAAGACAACATTTGGCATTACACACACACACACGATTTTACAAATATGTGTGTGATTAATCAAACACTGCAATTTTTTATGGGCGCTTGTAACCTCCTAAAGGTCATTCTGGTTGAAATACTGTTGGACTCTAAACGTGAGTACCTTTGCCAAATAAGGAATTGAACCTTAATTCACCATATTGTACTATGAAATACTAGTCTCATTTATTAAACCCTGCTTTGTTGGTAACCAAATAGTGTAATTTATTATTAGTTAAAGCCACTTAAAGGATAAAACTTAAATCCATTTGCTTATATTTATCATGTACATTTTTTTAAGGGAAAATCCCGATTAAATACTTTTAAAATACTATAATCCAAATTAAGTCCTATACTTTCAACAAATTCCTAATCAAGCCATGAGACTTAATTAGAGATTTTAAAATGCTGTTAAAAGGCCATATTGCCCCTATTTAGTTAAAAGAATGAAGATTGCAGACCATAAATCCCCATATACTTTTAACCCTAATATGCTTTTTTGAATTGTTGGGATCTCAACTTTTAGTCGACTTGCAACAAATTGAAGGGTAAGTGCTAACAATTTTTCTTTAACCCTAATTCCGCACGATGTATATGGGATGGATGTGGAATGATTGAAATTAAAGCATAATTAACCGTCCACAGTGTGTTCGACTATTCACAACTAATATTCATCAATTTGGTTGTTGTTTTTGATACATGATTAATCAGTTTCTTATATACGAAACAAACGACAAAGAGATGGTATCAAGGGCTTAAAGGTCTTATACGCCTCTCTGATTCTTAAACAATAAGACTGGTATATATATATATAGCTTGTCCATGGATATATGATATTTCCTTCTTGGTCTCTCTTTCGCTGCCAATAGCATCAATCATAGCAGCTACATCCTTAGACAACACTGATTCAAGGGGAAGAAGGAATGAAGGATAGCATTCGCCAACCAAAGCATAAAGCCACCACCCAATACAATTGAGTTCCAATCCCCTTATCCTTTTCTTTTTCACTTCTTCGCCCATCTCTCAAAAGCCTCAATTTCTCTTACCCTTTTCTTTTCTTTTCTTTTTTTCTCAGATGATTCAGTCAGCCTTGTGATGAGGATGCTCATTCATCAT
The DNA here is from genome assembly GCA_025563575.1 of Acacia pycnantha. Lineage (NCBI taxonomy): Eukaryota > Viridiplantae > Streptophyta > Magnoliopsida > Fabales > Fabaceae > Acacia > Acacia pycnantha. The sequence goes on along the minus strand of JAMWYP010000005.1, from coordinate 9,830,478 downwards.
TTAATTTTTAAGGACATTTTGGTCTTTTAACAACATTATGAAATCCCTAATTAAGCCTCACGGCCTGATTAGGAATTTATTAGAAGTATAGGCCTGAATTTGAATTTTGATATTTTGCAAAAATTTAATTAGAAGTCCCCCTTTTTCCAATGCAATATATGCACCTTTTAATAACAAAAATTCGCATTGATAAATTTTCTAATTTTGTTGGGCCATTATTAACAACAAAAATTAGGCATACCATGTCCTATTTTTTAACCCAGTTTGGCAAAAACAAAAAATACTCCTTATTATAAGCCCACTTTCTAAATAATAAATGTAAGCTATATACAATTTTGCCCCTATTATTAAAAGTAAAGAGAGAAGAAAGAGGTAAAGAATACAAATTCATAAATGAGGGAAAATTTAAACTTATATATAGAACTAGAGTGGTATACAATTTGAGTGAAAAGTTAAACCTAATAGATATACTCACTCCGGTCCACAATATAAAACACTTTAACTAATTCAACAGAATCTAAAATGATAGTAGTTAGCCCATTAAATTCATCTTAAATAAATGAAATTTCCAACGTTATCTATATTAAATGAGGTATTAAAAGAGAGAGAAACACAGTGAGTGATGTTTAAACATTACTTGTATGGACAAAATTGACAAATAAACATTTGTTACCCTCTAAATGATTTATATTCTAAACCAAATCATTATTCTAAAAGGGATTTATATTATAGGCAAGAGCAAGTAAATAAATGTATCTACATTTTGTCATTAGGAATAACCGTATCAGGTTCAGACGATATTTATTGTCATTAATGAGGAGCACTAAATATAGAGTTAAACTTATTTAAGGTGTTACAATTGCAACAATATCATATAACGGGCAAACTGGATTTTTACACAGTCAAATCCTATTTAAACGCAATCACTTCGATTCTGTTACATGAAATTAAGGAACAAAGCGAAGTAGGTAACTAACCATGAAACCTCTAAGCCCTCAGCTCCTCCTCCTCCTCCTCCTCATCTCCACATTCCGCCTTCTCCCTCAGTCATCAGCCACCACCGTCACGACCACCGCCCCCGCCCCCGCCCCCGCTGATTTCATCCGGTCAGTTTGCAATAACACCGATGCCTACGCTGACCTCTGCTACTCCTCCTTCTCTCCCTACGCCAACGTCATCAAACAAAACCCAGCACCACTGGTTCACGTTGCTGTTGCCGTGTCTCACTCAATGGTCTACTGTGTCGCCACTGATGTCACTCGTCTCGCCAGAAAATCCAAGGGCAAATCCAGTGGCGCTTTCGCCGACTGCATTTCCACCCTTGGGGATGCCACAGATCAAACGAGTGACTCACTAGGTCAGCTCCAACAGATAGCGGCCGGCAAAGGCGGCGATTTCAACACCGCCATGGACTCGGTACTGACGGAGATGAGCGCGGTGCTGACGAATGAGGACACGTGTCTGGACGAGTTCCAGGAAGAACCAGAAGGTCCGGTAAAGAAGGAGGTAGTGGATCTTGTGACTGAGGCGAAGAAGTTCACGAGCATTGCCTTGGCTTTTGTGAATCATTACGCTAAGAATGGTTCGCCATAGGACTCGTATAAGATTTAGGTTCGTGAGTGATCCACAAATATTTATGTAATTACTTTATGAGGCTACAACTATGTTGTCAAACTCGCAAAATTAACCCTCTGAATTTACTATTTTGTATGTTTATATCTTATAAAATCAGGTAAAGTCGTATCAGTTGTAAACTCGGTTAAATTTCTAAATTTATACATTGAGTTTACTATTTCAATATTTCTAACTTACAAAATCAAGTTAACTTCCTCTTAAATTCGTGTTGACTTTTTTAATTTGATAATGATCAGTGACTTTATATATAAATTTTATATAAACCTTCTTTGTTAAGTATAATATATTATGAATTTTGATTGATTTAATTTCAATTATTTGGATTTAAAATATATTTAAATCAAATTTTTATCATTTTTTATATTTTAATTATTTAATTATACACTACTAATACCTATTTAATGATAAAAATAAACTCTTACGTACGATACGAATTTAGGCCATTGTTACGAATTTGTTTAAACTCGCGAGTTTAACAACTTTATGTGCATGTATGTCCTAATCTTGATATACTCCGGGATCTGACTCAACTATTTTGTAACCAAAAATTGATAACAATTTAAGATATAGTTCAGCTTACTAATTTAATATTTGTGAAGTAAAACTTGTTCAAGAAAAAGTTTTCATTACCCATCATATTTCGTGGGTATATAGTTAACTGGGGCACTAGTTTTGGCGCTCATCAATGATAAACTCAATGGTGTGTGTGTGTGTTTTTTGCCAAGAAACACAATGGTACTCATCACATCCAGGGGTGGAATCGGGGTAGGGGTGGCCCCTAAAATTATAGAATTTGACCCAAAATTCTCAAAAGTTATGCTTTAGCCTTATATAAATTTTAATATTTTAAATTTAGTCTCTATTAAAAAGTCACATAGAGGGACTAAAATGAAAATATTGAAAGATTTATGAGACTAAAACATAAGTTTCTAAAATTTTGGTAAATTATATAATTTCACCCACAAATTTCAAATGCTGACTCTACTAATTTTATTCGGCTAATTTCCCAATTTGCCCTTATTAAATAACTATTTACCAGAATGCCCCTGTCAGAAAACTATTTCCCAATTTGCCCTGTTAGAAAACTATTTCTCAATCTACCCCTGTTTAGTCGACTAAAACCATGGTTTAGTCGACTAAATCGTGGGGCCAAATTTTTTCTTGTAGCCCCGACATTTAGTCGACTAAAAAACCCATTTAGTCGACTAAATCATTAAAAAAAAGTTAAAACTTCGGAAGGCCATAACTTCTGGCTCGGGAGTCCGAATCAAGCTATTCTTTTTTTATTCCACATAACTTTTTGAGATCTATGCACTGATATAAAAATTATCTTCAGATTTAATGAAGAGAAAGGAGGAAGAACAAGTGATTCTTTATTGGGCAGGAAATACTAACAATTCATTAAATATAATCAAGTGATTCTTTAATTATATATATATATATATATATATATATATATATATATATATATATATATATATATATATATATATATATATAGTTTTCTTTTATTTGATGTTTTTTTTATTAGATCATATAATATCTCCGGTACAATAAATATAAGATATGTGTGTGTATACACAGTTGATCGCGGGAGAGGGGCGATGCCACAAGGAAAAAGAGATAGAGTGGGAAATGATGGCACCAATCCTAGGGTTTTGTCAGGATGGAGGAAATTAATTATATTTAATTGAGAGATATTTATTGTAAAATTAATTAATCATTATTTCTAATATTATTATCTAATAATAATTAATTGATCTTATTTTAGATTTTAATATCTTTATTTTTCTACCATGTATTTGGTAAACTTTGAATTTCAACGTAACAATTAATACTGGATTTTCAAAATACAATATATTCAAAATTGAGATTTTCTCTCCATTAATAATATGGATTTTAAAAGAAAAGAGAAATAGGAAAAATATCGACACTAAATTTGTGGGGCTTGATTTTAGGGGGAATTATAGTGTTTGGAAGTTATGCATGAGATCATATGTTGTGATAACACGGTAGTCAATCTAGCTAAAATCTAGGATCATAGCTAATATCTAGGATCACTAATATCACTAACCAACAGATTCGGTAAAACAAATTAGTAAACAATATAATAAAAAATCAGCACACTCAACACAATAAACAATTAAAAAATAAATAACTTAATCCTTCTTATTGTGGAATCAGCAACGTGCGGAAATCAGCAACATGAACTATGTAGAGAAAAAGCTGGGATTATTAACTTCAACAATACTAACAATTCATTTATATATATATATATATATATATATATATATATATATATATATATATATATATATATATATATATATATATATATATTAAAGAATCACTTGATTATATTTAATGAATTGTCAGTCTCTCCTGCACAATAATAAATCACTTGTTTTTCCTCCTTTCTCTTCATTAAATTCAGAATTTAATTTTTATGGCGGTGCATAGATCTCAAAAATTTATGTGGAATCAAAAAAAGAATCGCTTGATTCGGACTCCCGAGCCAGAAGTTATGGCATTCCGAAGTTTTAACTTTTTTTTTTAATGATTTAGTCGACTAAATGGGTTTTTTAGTCGACTAAATGGGTTTAGTCGACTAAAACTTAAGTTTTAGTCGACTAAATGTCGGGGCTGCAAAAAAAAATTTGGCCCATCGATTTATAAATTGGGAAATAGTTTTCTGACAGGGGCATTGTGGTAAATAGTTATTTAATAAGGGGCAAATTGGGAAATTAGCCAATTTTATTCTGTAATTTTCGTCCCCTAATTTCCTTTCCTGGCTCCGCCCCTGATCACATCGGTGATATATACACCATTCAAATGCAATTTTGATAGTTCAAATTTAAAATGTTAAACTAGTCTACCATCTACATACATCATTTAAATGCAGTTTTAACTGTTCAGATTTAAAATTTTCAATTAATGATTTCAAAAAAAAAAAAAAATATATTTTAAAAAATGACAATGTTTATGTTTATTTTAGATTTTGTATGTCTTAAAATAATTTTTTAAAATATAAAAGTGAAAAAAATAAGTAAATTCATGACAAGAATATAAAGATGTAAGAATTTACTTTGTTAATAAAAAGGCATTAAAAATGTGATTAAATAATGGAATAAGATATTGTTATTACCAATTTTGGTCATTATCAATGTCACTACCATTTTTTCACCGTTAGATCAAAATCTCATTTACCTTTATCATCTCTCTCTTATTGAGATTCTGATTTAACGGTGAAAAATTGTTAGTGATATTGATAGTGACCAAAATTAGTAGTGATAATATCATATCCCTTAAATAATTCAAACATAACAAGAATATAAAGGCATAAGAATTTACTTTGTTAATAAAAAGTATTAAAAATGTGTGATTAAATAATTCAAACATAAAAAATTATAATAATTTGATTTAAATATATTTTAAATCCAAATAATTAAAATTGAATCTATCAATCTTCATAAATTTATCCTTCTCAACAAAGTAATTTTTATCACTCTCATTTATAACGCAACTAGTCAAGATCAAATCGAAAAAGTTACTAAAATTAAGAGCTAGTGAATACACTTTTGTAAGTTACAAACCTATTTCTCGAATTTATCTGAGTTTGACCATAAAGGTATGTTTAGCACCGAAAGTCGTTCCAATCACTTGGTGGGTTGACCACGCAGGTAGAACTTTGAATCATTTCCTTCAAATTTCGCAATTCTTTTGTTTTTTTTTTTGATACAAAAAAGTTTTGGAGGGGTTCGACATCAGTCCCCCACCAAGGCCAGGGCACGGTCCCGGGCTCTATGAGCACTTACTGGGGACTTACAAGATCGCCTACCAAAGGAGTCCCAGCGACGACAGAGGGGATCGAACCCACGACCCAAGGGCCTAGTCCTGGATCCCTTACCATCTATGTCAACTCACATTGGCGCAATTCTTTTGTTGATTTTTGGTCACACGCGGCTTTGTCGTCAAAACCCAATACGTTAGAAGCTATAGAACTTGATAATTACGAGCAAGAGACTAAGAGCCATTTCAGTTTCTCTGACGATATTTATTCTCATTAATGAGGAGCGCTATATATAAAATTAAATTTATTAAATGTGTTAAGAATTAAATGCAAAAAATAATAAATAAGTAATTACGTTTCCATTTCTTTCTTTCTTTTTTTGGTTTGTTTTTGTTTTTGTTCTTCTTTAAATTTGCTTCAGTGGTAAGTTCTGACTTGCGTACCAGTGTAACTTTCCTTTTACGGCAAAAGAAAAAAAAGGATACCTAGTAAATTACCAATTTGGACAACTAGTAAACTTAATAATCAATTATAAAACTCTTTTCCACTTTACCAAACAACTTTTCTCATATATTTACATCATTGAAACTAGGGGCAAAAACACCAAAATAATTTTTTTAAAAAAAAAATATTTACCAGATTGAAGCACATTTGAAAGTAATTACCAAACTAATGCAGTCAAATACGTCACCTGACAGGACGCCACCAGTCACGTCAAAAAGTCTCACGCCAGTGGGTAGTGGCGTGAGACTGCCTCACGCCACTATTTTAGAGATGCTTTAGATTTTTTATTTTTACTGATATAATAATGTATGAAATAAAATAAATTGTTTATATTTGGGTATCAAATTCTAAAATAAAATAAATAGCTGTTTATATGTTTTATGTAAATATGATAGTGTTTATTTATTTCTTTTGTACATTACTACAAAAATGTTCAAAAAATATGGTTATGTTTGCTTTCATTGTTATAATTTTTTATACAATTGTATTTTACACTTTTTAAATATTGTTACTTTTCTAAATAAAGTTACCAATTTTATATTTATTCAATATTTTGAATTTTATTAATTTTTAATGTCTCCATTGTCTATAATGTAAAAAACAAAAAATTGGATTAATCTACCAATATCTAGTGCTACTAGCAACTTATTAGTCCGGTTCGCATGAATGTAGGCCTACAATAAGGGGAACCTCACTACCACCAAGTAATTATTGTAGCTGCATATATACCTAAAGCTCAAACACGAGACCACTAGCTAGTTAAGTGGATGTTGATCTAAGAGTTTGGTGGTTAATATAAAATTTTCAAATCCGATCCATTTATCTATTTTCTTAAAATTAAGCTTTTAAAAAAATTTCCTCCTCCCTTCATCCCCTCCCATGGTCTTCTGTACATCGCACTTGATGTAAACCTAGCTAGTTGAGTTATATTCTCTCCGGTCCTTAATTTAAGACATTTTTACCTTTGATTAGATTAAGATAATTAATTAGTTAAGATAGTTAATATGATCTATATTTTTTAAAACACCCTAGTGATCCTTCTCAATTCTCTCCTTCCATCTCCTCCTTGATTATTGTTGGGGAATATCAATAAGGATAAATTAGGAAAAGATTGTCAATTATGAAAACTATATTTTATATTTAGAACTAAAATAAACTCTCTATATATGTTTTATATTAAGGATAGAAGGTTTTAACAATGTGATCTACATATTTCTACCCGTGCCACTGAATAAGCTAATTTCACGTAGCAAAAAAAAATTGCAAAATATTTTAAAAGATATTTTTGTGCCACGCCCACGCGAATATAGAATATAGAACTCAAATGGAGACAAAAGGGAAGATCTTTCGGGATTATGGATTCATGGATGGATATACACAAAGATAATTAAAACGAGATTAATTGCTTCACCCATTCAGGCCTTATTGACCCAGAACCCGAACCGACCCGGAACATACCAGGCCCAATATAGCGCCTTCTCTTCCTCCTTTGTTCGAATCTCTATTGAAAAAAAAGAGCCCACACATTTAGTGTTTAATAATTATTCCAATAAAAAGATATCTATGCTTATATAATAAAAACTATAACTAACGGGGTTAACACAAGTGGTAAGCGACTTGTGTTGCTTAAACAAGGTCTCAAGTTCAAGTCTTGTAAATGCAGAAAAGCCCCGTTAGGAGATTCTCCCACTATAGTCAGGTATGTGACGCGGGTCGGATCTAGATTAGTCAAGGATACTGGATGAGCAACAAAAAGTAATAATAATAATAATAACTATAGTCACAAGTTGTACCCATAAAAAAAGTTATCAAGTTATAGTCACAAGTAGTGGATGGAAGGGACGAGTCCCTCATAATATGAGAAATTAATGTTTGAATCCCGATAAAAAAGTGTTCGATAATATTTCAAACATGATTGTTTTAAATAGGAAGATACATATACAAAACAATATTATAGTTACAAGTGTAAGTATTCAACTCTTTCACAGCTCAATGAGATATTTAAGATGATCTGTTTGATGAGGCTGGCGTGGGCTTGCTTAATTACTAGTCCTCTGGGTAGTTAGAACTAACCATTAATTAATTAAATCTTCATATAATTGGTACAATTCGAATAACATTATAAATATACAGCAAGTTGAATACTCCCAATTGTAAATAATAAACAGTTACACTTGTTTTTGCATGTGGTTGACCTTTACTGGTCTACACCTTATAATTGTATTTTGTGACACTGCACATATACGACAAGAGAGAACACTTGTCAATATACTATACTTCACAAAACAATTTAATTAACTGGTCAATGTCTTCTCATTCAAAGTCTTTATTATATTATGAAATCTCTTCCAAGGCTAATAATTAATAGTTTCAACTGTCTGAATTTTTTTAAAGACATTAGTAGAGTTTGGATTCTATTTTACCTCTACTAACCTCCTAGTCCATCCTTACATTAATTTTTAACTTATTGTTGTATGCCCTTGATAAACAGTAGAGTAAAGTAAGATAGCTTTAACTTGGATATATTTTACTTCTCTCGTATCTGTATACTTGTCTTCATAAAATGAAAACCATGCAGTTGGGTATGTTTAGATTTGCTTATAATAAGCATGTTTACGTAAGTCAAAATAAAACTTCTATTCTATATCTAAATAAGTAATAATTATACCTTAAAATTTGAAATAAGATATATATTATATTTAAGGTTAAAACGAAAAATTCAAATCAAGACAAGTAACTAGTAGTGGAAGTAATACTTGTGAAATAGACGAAGTAATACTTATTAAGTAGCCGTAATATTGAAATCTTAATACATTCATTTAGGAGATCAAGGTATACAATCCATTTTAACTATTTTTCTTAATCTACACTTAAATGTGTCATGTATTAGATTTTAGATTAGAGAGAGTAACTTGTATTTTTGGGTAAGGAACAATTACAAACTCACTAACACGTTTATAACTTTGTATATACACCCTTCCCTTATAAAGAAGGAAAACAACAAAATTTCCAGTACTAGTTTAACAAGTGTTATTAAACCCGGACTGGACCGGCCGGTTCGGCTTGAAAACTGGCTAACCGATTGGGTCCAGACATTAACCCAGTTTAGTTTTTTAAAAAACTTGATTTATTTTATTTTATTTATATTTTTATATTAATAATCCTGAATCTTCACATACTCACCGGTTTTGCCCCGGGTTAGCTCTAATTTGACTTCGGTCTGATCCATTAACCCTGACCCAATACCCCAACTGGTTCAGTGATCGGTCTAAGTTTAATAACCTTGGGTTTAACTAATATTGAATTCAATTATTTAAAAAAAAAAAAGTCTTTCACTCGAATAATGCAAATGCTCGAACCTAGTATTAATTGATGATCCCATATTTAATTATATAACAGTTGGCAGACACCATTGATGATCCCATATGCTTGCCTTTTAATTCATATGCCTGTTGCCCACTTGTTGATTTTTGTTTTCCTTAAAAAATCCAATATCATATGCCCCCTTGGAAGTCAACAATTCTTTTGCTTAAAAATAACATGTCGGCATTTAATTACTCTTTAGTTTATGGGCAAAATTGTAATTCCACCCCAAAGCTCGTCACTACTTAAACCCTCATCACCTCCATCGCTCCATCACATACTCTCAAACGTAACAAAAGCAAAAGTTAGCAAACCATGAAAACTCAGTCCCCTCACTTCCTCTCTTCACTCTTACTCCTCACACTCACGCTACTATACAATCTCCACACAAACGCTGCCTCAGCCGGCTCGGCCACCACCAATCCCGACGCTGCCGCTTTTATCCGTTCAAGCTGTAGCATAACCCTCTACCCTGACCTCTGTGTCTCCTCTCTCTCTTCCTTTACGAATACTATCCAAAATAACCATGCCATGCTCGCTCGCGCCGCCATAACTGTTAGCCTCTCCAGGGCCCAAAGCATGGCCAACTATGTCTCGAACCTCCTCAGTCAAGCCAGCAGCAAAACTGACTCCGCCACCGCCTCGGCCCTCCGTGACTGCTCTTACAGCCTTGGAGTAGCCGTTGATAACATCCGTAGCTCGTTCAAGCAGATGCAACAGATGGGTGATAGCGCCAACGCTAATGCCGAGAAATTCAGGTTCCAGATGAGCAGCGTTCAGACGTGGATGAGCACAGCCATGACGGATGGGCAGGCGTGCAGCCAGCGGTTCAGTGCCACGCCGGACGGTAGGGTGAAGACGGATGTGATTGGTCAAGTCACGGTGGTGAAGAAGTTTATCAGTAATGCGCTTGCGCTAGTGCAAAGTTATAGGAATAACGTAAGAAAACCCTAAGATAATAATCCTGATGCGGCTCAACTTTTTGTACAAGAAAAAAAAAACTATGTGCAAAGTTTTGTATGTTGATTTGTTGTATTATGATAAATATTACCAATGTAAGAATCTTTAATAAAAATGATAATACAACGAGTGTGTGATGTTTGTGAGTTACGTACACATTGGGTGTCTAAACTTCTTGAGTATGATTTAAATTTCTGAAGGATATATATATATAAAAAATATGGTTTGGTGTTAGATCCAATTCCATGGTTAGCTCATCTTTAGGCTTAGATCTTTTTGTCCTCTATTACTTATTTTAGCACCACACATGCATGTGTGGATTTAAATCTTACATAGCTAGTTAGATCTCCCGATTTCTTCAATGAAAATTTAGGCTAACCTTAATTCTTGATATATATATCCTATCTCTTTTAAAATACGCATATAAATAGATCTAGCTTCTCTCTCTCTCTTTCCAGTCTGCTCTCTTTCTTTTTTTCTTTTTTTTTTTGGTTGCTCATCCGGTATCCAGAGCTTCACTTTGACTAATCTGAATCTGACCTGGGTCGCGCACCTGACTATGGTGGGTGAGTCTCCCAGCGGGGTTTTTCTGCATTCACAAGGCTCGAACTTGAGACATTGCTTAAGCGACATAAGCCGCTTACCACTTGTACAAACCCCCGTTGGTAGTCTGCTCTCATTCTTTACTCAAAGACTACCGTTTTGGGTAAAAAAGCAAGGGGACATTTTTTCCCCCCTTTTAAAAAGGAGCATCCAGGACTTTGGCATATTTTTCAATTGATGTAATATCTTAAATTAAATTTTAGTACACTTGATATTCTAAAACCTTTTTTTAGCGGCATCCCCTTTATATTCTAAAACAATTTTTTAGCAGCATCCCATATTTAACACCCAATACCTTGAAGTATTTTCCAATAGCACCCTTATCTTAAAGTAATTTTTAGTATAATAACCTATTGGAGGTAACTTCATTTGAGATATTAGCGGACACTAAACATGAACAATTATCTTAATACTAATCGTCACATTGTCACAAATTAACCGGGTTGGTAATAAAACAAAGGGAAAACGACACTAAGATCCCAATTAAGAAAGAAAAATATAAATAAATAAAAAATTAAAACTTATTAATGATAGCTCCTCCACTTGTTAATTGTTGCTCTTTCACTTGTTATTAATAAGTTATGAGACTTTTCTGTTGTTATTTCCTTTAATTGGGGCCTTGATGTCATTTTCCCTAAAACAAACAATTCAATTTATTTCCATTATATTAAATCAATTACGCAGATCTTTGTATAACAATAATAATATAATCAGATCTAGAGATTTCTAACAATAAAAGCACTTCACATTTCAAGGAGTTGACCTTTCAGCTATCGATATAGCTTAAAAAAAACTGTATCACAAGCATGGACGCTCTTTCCAAGAATACAAGAGGGAACAAAGAGGAAGAGAGATGGAGGGTCTCGGGGACAGTCGGTGATCTTGTATTTTGGCTGATCCGTAAGTAAAGGCACACTTCACTAATGCATAAAATCAAAAAGAGATGGCAGAGACTATTAACGTACATAAAGTCATAAAACTATATTATTCGAATTGCCTGAATAGTCCAGAAATGTTTTCAGCTCACATAAAAAGGGTTCAGGTATGTTTAAAACTAGGGAAAATCCATACCGGGGTCCAATTAAGGCCCAAAATTTCAAAAAAGGCCCCAACAACTTTCACATACCAAAAAGGGTCCTAGGGCCTTCTCTGAGATTTTTCATTAAAACGTTAGTTGTTAATCTGACTTATTTAGTTGTTAACCGGGGCTGATATTGTTGTTAAAGTGACTGATTTAGTTGTTAAAATATTGTTGTTAATGCGACTGATTTAGTTGTTAACGGGTATTGATTTTGTTGTTAATCTGGCTGTTTTAGTTATTAACGTTTATACCAGAAAATGCCCTAGAACCCTTTTTGGTATGTGAAAGTTGTTGGGCCTTTTTTGAAATTCTGGACCTTAATTGGGCACCTGGATTTTCCCTTAAAACTATATTACTTCACCGACTATCCCCGAGACCCTCCATCTCTCTTCGTCTTTGTTCCCTCTTGTATTCTGGAATTCTGGAAAGAGCGTCCATGCTTGTGATACAATTTTTTTAAGCTATATCGATAGCTGAAGGAAGCAAGGACTTAACTCAAAAATCATTTTCACATAAAAAAGAAATAGTGAATCTGATCCAATACGGCAATACCACTAGTTGGTAGGTTTAGTTCACAGCCAAAATCACCAATAATCGGCTATAAAAAGAAAAATAACCAATAATCGAGGGAGCCAGCGCCCAGCACCATATGTTTTTTTTGGGAGAAAAAATACACACATGGTTACTATTTTGGAGCAAAAGTCACATCTCACCATTATGTTACTTTTCACTTCAGCTCTTTCTCTCTCATTACGGTGAACAGTAACATAATGGTGGGATGTGACTTTTGCTCCAAAATGATAACCACGTGTGTATTTTTGCTCCCAAAAAAAGTATATGGGCGCTAACCCGAGGGAGAAAACCTAGTTCTCGTTTTGTTGAGTGACCAAAGAAAAACCCGGTTGCCCAGCTTAGACCATATGACATAATCTTCATCCATATGTTTTTTTTGGGAGAAAAAATACACACATGGTTACTATTTTGGAGCAAAAGTCACATCTCACCATTATGTTACTTTTCACTTCAGCTCTTTCTCTCTCATTACGGTGAACAGTAACATAATGGTGGAAATCTTGGATAAAACACATATATATTTTTACTCCTTTACCCTTAAAACTTTATTACTTCACCGACTGTCCCCGAGACCCTCCATCTCTCTTCGTCTTTGTTCCCTCTTGTATTCTGGAAAGAGCGTCCATGCTTGTGATACAATTTTTTTTAAGCTATATCGATAGCTGAAGGAAGCAAGGACTTAACTCAAAAATCATTTTCACATAAAAAAGAAATACTCCCTCCAATCCTAATTATAGGAACACTTTCATAGTACAAATTACACTACAAAAGTATTCCTATAATTAGGACCGGAGGTACTAGTGAATCTAATCTAATACGGCAATACCACTAGTTGCTAGGTTTAGTTCCCAGCCAAAATCACCAATAATCGGCTATAAAAAGAAAAATAACCAATAATCGAGCTATTTACATAAGGTTACCATCGTTATTTTAATTATAATAAGGCTTCTTTTTTTGGGTAAGAAATAAGGCTTAAAATGTAAGAAAGTGGTACCACCACATAATTCATGAGAACATGAGCTTGTTGCGAGCCCACAGATAATAAAGTTATTCATAGATTAATATATACGCATAACAATCCTAGACACTGATATTTTATATGTACTTGTTGACCAAACAAAGAAAAGTTTCTCGACAAAAAGTATCAGTCGCAGGTTCAATATTATATTGCCCACAAATCTCTTTTTCCAATGTTCTCCTGTTGAAGTTAGAAGTCATTTCAACCAAGCAATTAAGATACTAGATTAAGATCAAAAGAGCCATATATTGGATGTTTATTAGTTAAAAGTCATCTTAATGACAATAAATTTACTCAAACATGAAAAGACTTCAAAATTTATCAACTATTTGGAACAGGCATCAACCAAAACTTCAATTCAGACGGCACATCAAAATTTAGCTAAGTGGAATGCCTTCCACTCAGGTGCCTTTATGCAGAAAAGTTAACCATACCCAGGTACGCTGTTCATAAGATTCCTGGATTCAATTTGAGAAAGATCAGGATAATTAAACAAGACAAGACATGCCTCAAGAAATCAGGTTCAGCCGAGTCACGGCTGCATGGATTTAAGTAATGACGGTTGGAGAAGATCGGCCGGTGAATTCTTGCATCTTAGAAAGTTTCAGTGCAGCCTCCACCTGTAATTGATAAAATTGAAGTTAGTTTAAAAGGAGTTCAAGATTGGCAAGAATATTGTATTTATTTTCATTTAGATATCAGGGTCTAAGGACATCTTACAAGAGGAGCAAGCGCTTCGTGTGAAAGTCTCCCAGTTTTCGATGAATCCTTCTCATATTGCTCAATGTATAGACGAATTGTCGCTCCTTCCGAGCCAGTTCCAGAGAGACGGAAGATCTGGGGAAGCATTTTGATGGTGAAGAAAAATTAGTGAGCCTTGAAACAAAATGCAAGCTAAATTTAACTTCAAAGACAGCTCGTCCAATTTCAAAGAACCGTTTGAGTCCAAAGAATTATCTAATCAATTCCTTGCAATAAGAATTAAAGAGTATATGGATTTATTATATAATGCAAGAAAAAAAAAATTAATTACACAGGATTAGTTTTTCATGAATGACTTAAGTTAATCTAAACACACTCCTCAAATTAAGATAGTGAGAAATGTGGTAGAAGTAAACTTACCAATCGTGATCCATCCTCGAACAAATAACGGATGCCCTGGTGTGATGAAATGGAACCATCCACAGGATCTTTGTATTCAAATTCATCAGCATGGGCAACATTTGACACATCTGACCTTACTCCCTTGATAGTCCTAAAAGCACAGTACAAAATTATTTAGTCATAGGCATCAGAGCACGACTCAACCCTCCCATAAAAGGGAAAATACAATTAAGAACCTAAACACAATCTCAAAACAAATATTATTTGAAGTAAAAAATTTCACTTACTGATTGACTTCAGAAAGTGAGGACTGCAGTTTGACCAAATATGCCATCAGTTCCTTTGCCGCACCTGCATCCACATTCTTCAAGAAACAAATTTGATCAGGTTAAGCTATTTTTGAGTTGGATTATAGCACATAAAATGCAATCAGAGCATACTTCATAGTCATATCGTGTATAGAAATGGCGCCCATAAGTAGCCCAATGCTGAACAACTATGTCTTCAACTGTTACAAGTTTGTCTCCACCAAGCTTATCTTTATTTTTATATGCAAGAATAGATAACCATGCCAGAACTGCCCAGATTCCATCTTTCTCACGAATATGGTCCGAACCTATCCACAAACACATAGTAAAAAACAATCATGAGATATAACTTAACTAGGTTAGAGAATCCTATAAAAATCTTAATACATTGTTCCTAATGCAACAGCAAACGCTCACCAGTTCCGAAACTTTCTTCACCGCATACTGAACATAATCCAGCATCCATTAAGTTACCAAAAAACTTCCAACCAGTGGGGACCTGTATTTGATGAAAGAATTACATGTGTCCAAAAGCAACCAGCAAGCATCTACTTATTTATAGACATTCAGCGGCATCTTTACCTCAAAAAATTTCAAGTTCAAATGTTTGGCTACAACATCCAGGGCAGCAGATGTTGGCATACTCCTACAAATGCATACAATTTAAAACTTCAGCAAAGATTTTAAAATATATTAAACAATGGACAATTTTAAGAGACAGGTAGGCTGAGGATATTGTTCATCTTCAAAAACTCAAATCTCAAATGTAACTAATTAAAGAATTAAACTTAGGTCTGAATAGTGTTATCAGGCTTTTCATTATAATTGTGGCAGGTGCAGAAACTTTTCCAAGGGTCACTAATGCAGTGATGGCGTCTACATGTCATAACTTTCACTGGAAAGGCTGACAGGGAAACCTAATGAACTATACCCAAGTCTTGTTCATTGAATAATTGATTGCACCTGTATTATTCAATGAGTCATTTTGCATTATATTGTGGTAAGCAAGTCCTCGTGTTTGATTTTCCCCCCTAAACAGGTCGGTGTATTCTGTCTGCAATAACCTATATGCAGAAGATCATAACATTTGTCTGTTCATATTTATCTACCTCTGCAACAAGGTTCTCTTATTAGAAAAGATTACCAAATGTACGAAAAGATTAAACCAATCAAGTTATATAAATGCATATTATGCCAATTGCCAACCACAAACACTGATAGGAAATCAAGTGGAATGAGGAATCCTCTCTTTGAAGCTAGCTATACTACCCCAGTCTTAATCAACCAGCCCACTATGGACAGCTGATGTCTCAGCTTCCTCATCAGAATGAAACCTCAGTAGGTAGCCCTCAATCCCAGAAAATGCATTCTAAAACATTCCACTTAGCTTCCTCTCTGGCCAGAATCCTTCATAAGCAGCCCTTTACAAAATCATTGATTGCCAGCTCTAATTGTACTCAAGTGAGATAGGGAACCCTCCCCATGAAGCTAGCTTCAACTCACTTAAAGACCCCATAAATCATTTCATACCATTCAATATGGGATTTAGACATCCATGCTACCCTAGTATTAATCACACTCCATGTAAATCATTGCCAAAAGAGTGATGGACCACAAGGTCCATGAAAATGAACAAAACAAACAAAAGTTATATCCAACAGGAATCATTGCATATTTCTATTTGAAGCAATGACTTACAGACAACCATGCTAAACTACCATCCTGCATTCAAAATTGTCTTGTACACAACTATCAAATCCTTAACTCTAGGCTTCTTGTGGTAAGTCCAATATTCGCATACCAAGTTTATCAACACCGAACAACAAAAGTTGATGTTAATATAACATTTACTGTGAATTAACAAGAAGTAAAAGAGACAAATCATGGTCTGCCAAGAAAAACATCACAAGTTATTTTAGACTTGCCACTAGCACATGACATGAACAAATGAGCATAAGCATGTTTGCTTGCGCATGCACATGTGCACCCATAAAGATTGGCTTAACAATATGAAAAATACCTGGCAACTCCCTTCAAGCCGCTAGAAAAATAGGGTATAGCTTCAACAGCATTTGCAGCAATTATGGCTACAGAATCAGATGGAGTGACAAAAAACCTAATAAAAATATAAATGTTTAAATTGCAAGCTTAAAGATTGGTAAGATTCAAATTTGTATTAACTATGCGCTTTTAATACCTTTTACCAAGTATCATGTTACGGTCTGCATCACCATCAGCAGCAGCACCAAATTCTGGTGGCTCATCTTGCGGTTCTGATTTGCTCAATCCCATGCGAGCAACCAATTCCTTTGCATAGGTCAAATTGGGATCTGGGTGCCCTCCACCAAAGTCTTCCTGAACTCAAGAAAGTCATCCACTAATAAAAAAGTAAATCATCACCTGCATTAACAGAGTTACAGGTGATTCTTCGAAAAGGAGCAAGAAAAGAGGACCTTTGGTGTACAGTTGAGTAGAGAGCTTTCTTGTGCCCCAAGCTCTTCCACAAATATGCGCTTTGCATAAGCTCCAGCAACTCCATGCAGTGCATCATAACTTCACGAAAGTTGAAAAAGACTTAAGACGGTCAGGAGGAGGAAAAGAAGAGAATATTTGAAATAACTGGCTAAACTAACTATAGACAAACAAAAAAATATACCAGAAAGTGAATTTCGGAGATGACAACAGTTTCCTGATAGACTCAAAATCAAAGATTGACCTGGAAATTGAAAGATAAAGATAAGGATTGAATCACTAAAAGAAAATACTACAAAATTAAGGTTTAGAATCCTTGAAGTCTCATCAAGATTATCACTTGTAAGAACAACTGACTCATTAATGACTCCAACAATCTGGCATTCCATAAATGAAAAGTGCACAAGACATGTTGAAAGGAAAAAAGCTTAATAGATTTAAGGTACTATTCTCCAATCAAATTAAGGCCAATAGATCATTTTTATGGACAAATCGCCATGAGACTAACTTTTGTTGTTAACACATTTTAAATTTAAAATCCACTTGTTCTAATATGATTGGAAAAATTACCTTAAGCAAAGAAGCTTAAATACATTAGTTTTATTTTATCCATATTAAAATCAAATATTACTGTGAATAACTGATTTTCCAGAAATTTTATATTTTAAAATGTACAGTTTTTTCAGGTTACACCCCATTTTGACAGAATATACTGTAGTACATAATAAATCCACTTTTATGAAAATCTACCTTATTAATGCCACATGCTGATAATGTTAATCCAGTAAAGAAATCTTACTTCATCAACTTTACATAATCACTTGCTGAATCAAAAACCTCAGCATCAAATGGTCCTTCGGGGCCAGTAAAGTTTGTAACACCTATTGTGGTTATATCCACCTGGGCAAAACAATGGTGAATTAGAAACAAGGTTTTCCGAGAGGAAACACAAAAAAGTCTTGATTAAAAACAGAAAGGGAAAATAAAGAAGACAAAAGAAGGGGGCATTTAAAGCAAAGCAAGGTTGGAAAGTATTACATCAGGCAGATCTTCAGCAATGAAGTACTCCTTAATTGTTGTTGTGTTCTCATAGATCTTGTTAGTAATTCCCTCTGGAGCTGGTCCACCGTTTTCCATATTATATTTAATCCCAAAATCCTGCATTGAGGAAACCAAGCAATGACAGCAAAAATCATTCAGACTTAATGTTATCCTTAACATGGAAGTATTGCTTGCCAGTCACAATGTTATCAAGACAACTCATTAAAAGTTAATACGATAAAAAAGGAAAGTCTCCACTATAAAAGAGAGTTCCATGTCTCACACAGACAGCCATTATAGGGCTCACTCCTGCATCTTCGGGGTTAGCAAGAAATTATAACCATACTTCCATGTACTCAATGAGATGTATAAAGTGTAATTAACATAAGATTGGGTAGTTATATTAGGTACTTGTATGTGAAAGGTAGTTAGGAGGTAGTTGTAATGAAATAGCCATTAGAGGCAAGGGGTAGGAGCCTATACTTTGAGACTAGGTATTAGTTTATCACTTATCATGTTATGGCCCAACACAAGAAGGATAAAGAATCTATAGCTTTTGCCATGTAATTTCATCAATTGTCAATGATTAACTCACCTAAAAGGAAACACTTTCCAACCAACAGTAATAGAATCCAGTAGGGAAAATTAAGACAAATGAAAATTAGTCCCCGAAGGAGAAATTAACATGTCCTATTGCCCTACGCATATACATGTTCACACAATGATTCTTGAAACAATTGGATTGCAACCTAGATATGAAAAATAAGATGCCAAACTACCAGCACAGTATCAGTCCCTTCAGTTCACTAATAAGCAAGCTCCCCACATTGGGCCACCAAACCAGAAATTATCATAGTCATTAATCCAAACTTCATTGCTTCATACTTGACTAAGTTTAAGATGAGGGTATTCACCTCATGAGGACCACCAGGATTATGACTTGCAGTCAGAATAAATGCACCTGTTGCTCTGGATCCCTGGAGTAAGAATTTAACACAGATCTATCATTTCCATTGATCCAGACAAAAAGATCATTAATTGTATTGTCATCAATAAAATCAATGATTTGACAGCTTGAGTGATAAGCATAGAAAATTGAAGAAATAAATAACTTACATCAGCCCCAACTCTTTCACGTATCACAGCAGATACAGCAGGAGTTGAAAGCAATCCATTTTGGCCAATCCAAATACGTCTTACTCCATTTGCTGCTGCCATTTTGGTGATAATCTGCAAATTTTTTTTTTTTTAAAATAAAAACCTTTAAATATATATATTTCATGATCTTTACACTATGAGGACATATTCTATGTGTAGAGAGAACCATATACCCTTTTCCATTAGATTATAATAGCACTAATGATAAAGAGGCAAAGCCATATACCCAGCAAAACATCAAAACATGATAGGACTACATTCTCCTGAACAGAAAAATTCATTTCTGACCTACCACTAAATATCACTGTGTAACCAACAAGAAGTTCAGACCTGAAACAACAATCTCCAATCTAATGGTACTAGAAAAGTAGAATGTAAAGCCTTTCCTTTCACAGGTTGAAATTCTAGAAGTAAGAAAAGGTATACTAGGCTATATATCTCTATTACCTCATTTTCTTAACCAAATTTCTTCCCCACTATAAATTAAACAGAACAATTAATTTCAAGACCAAGAATTTAAACTCTGTGCAAACCGTGATAAGTGAATGGAATAGTTTAATTGACAGTTTAGGCTGCACAGTTCTATGCAATGCTATCCAATCCTAAGCCAAAGCAGCTTGTCAACAAATTGAGTTTTAAAAAAAAAAAAAACAATGGCCCCAAAAGAATCCAACATAAGAATTTCCAAGTACCAAGATATGGCATTAATGTATGAGGTATCAGCTACCTTATTGATAAATCAAATTACTTTGGCCATCAAGAAGTTAATGCCACCCAGTTCTTGTATGTCGAGTGCATGTGTAGGAAAGAAAGTTAATAGTTAAAACGCACCTGAATTGCATCCCCTGAAAAGTAGCGACCATCCCCTGATACAACTAGTGTAGCACCTGTATGCATAATGGTTATAGTTTATGATAGACTACCACATGCAACATACTTCATGAAAAGGAGACAAATGAAAAGACAGATTTTAAAACGAAACATATGTAAGATGGGTAAACCGCTCAAGAAGCATTCCCATGCTTTGAAACATTGTAAAGTTGAAAACTTATTTAGGATACTCACCAAAAATAACCCTAGAGGATAAAATAGAAAGAGACTGACCTCTAACTTTCTCTGAGGTCAGAGCATTGAATGATGACTGAACAAAATTGTGCAGGTAATTTGGCTGAATGAATACTTTCACCTGAAATGATTCATCCAATCTATATATAAGCAACAGAACATACACAACTTTTAATGTGAAAGTGCTTCAGCAACAACAAAATCTATCCAAACTCTAATTATCCTGTCTGTCAGCCCCAAGCAATCAATGCAAATCATAGTAATTAATCCTTTTCGCCATAAATTCATCACATGGAATATGGAATTTGTAACTTTGAAGAAGGAATCTACAGCACATCCACAAGAGCAAAAAGCCCAATCACAATTTATAAATAAGTTGTTTTGTTCATAATTTATAAATAGTGTGCTTCTTTATATATTTTATCTAATATATTGATATCGGTATATGGATTCCTAGCACAGTTATCCATTTCTTCCATATAAATTGGACTGGTCTCATGCCAGCACTGAAATTCATTACTCTCTTCAATTGCTCTATTTAACTCTGTATATCCGAATAAAAGTTGTGCCAAAAATGCAGCATTTTTATGGCATAGTAGATCCCCATCTAACTGCTTCCTTTATCACGATTCATAGCAGTTAAATTTTTCAAGATAACATACAATCATTCAGTTATCAATCAATTAAAAAAGATCGGATACAGATCAAATTCACAATGTCTCGTTTCTAGGTAGGATCTAGTATTTCAAACATCAAAACAGAAAATTCAGAGAGAAAGAGATTCAGATCCATCAAAGAATCAAAATTCAATAATAAAATCACGGAAATGATAGGACAAATGATCATCCAACGAAAACAGATGAAGTTGGAAATCATGGATCAGACATGGCACAGATAATAGATAAAAAGAAGAAGAACCAGACCTTCTTACGGAGACCAGAAGTTCCAGGCTTCTGGCCATCAAAAGGCGTGGTTTCTACTCGCGAAACCTTGAATACCACCATTTCTAGCTCCTGGACAACGTGAAATTCAGATACTAAAAATGCAGAGAAAAAAAAATCCACAGAGAGAAATCAAATAGTGAGAGAAGGATTAAGAAAAAGAGAGCGAAGCGAACGAGAAGAGGGATGTACCTAAGCAGGCACTCCGGTAATTTCAGTGAGCACAGAGAGCAGAAACAGAGTGAGCTTCACGAGAAACTATTGGAAACATGTTTCGGTCTGAACGAAGTGATCATATTTATTATTTAATCAAGCGGCTTCATTATCAATTTTTTTTTTTTTTGGGCAAAAACTTCATTTTTCATTTTGAGTAAATTCTTTTTGGGATAAAGACTAATTTTGTCACGGAAGTTTTGAGTTTGGAGCACCCAGTACCCGGAAGTTTACAAATGTAGTAATCTTGTCCATCAGTTGATCTTAACCGTTAAATTGATCATTTGTGGTATCATTTTTGCCCCGGAAGTTTACACAAATTTGCTCCTAAAAAAAACTTTCGGGGCAAATTTGCTCTTAAAATAACTTCCAAGGGCATATTTGCTCCTTTTTGTAAACTTCCGGGGCAAAAATATTTTATTTTATACAATTTAGGTAGATATTAATTATTTTATATAGTTATATAACAAGAAATAGTAGAGTAACATGTATCTACTCACTTATTTTTGTGATTACTTTCATTTCTTGGTACTCCCTCTGGTCCTTATTATAAGGCATCAACCAACTTTTCTCACAAATCAATAAAAATAGTTAAAATCAATAAAGTTGTCATAGAATCTAAGTAATTTCCAATATTGTCCCTACTAATTGCACTAGGCTCTAGTATAATATTAATTATTACTCTCACTCATTACCTTTATTAATTAGGGGCAAACATGGAAAAAAATAATCAATGTTCATTGGGAACAAGCAAGTGCCTTATAAAAATGACTAAATAAACTTGCTAGTTGGTGCCTTATAATAAGGACTAGAGGGAGTACTACACAATAATTTTATCTAGAAGAAAATCTTTTGATAATGTTACTTACAAAACAAATACAGTTATCTAAGATGCCTAATTACACTTCATATGATCTTAAATAAGATATAATTAATTTTTTGTGGAGAGATAAATTTTTTTTTTTGGTCAAAGAGATAAATGATTCTTTTTAAATTGATGCGACTTCAGCCTAGCAAGGCATGGACTTACACAGTTACACGTGGCTGGTGGCCCAGCGTACCAATCTGGGCATAAAGTTTATTCCTTCCCTACATTTTGTGTCCTTAGATTAGATGATATGCAATACTCTCTTCTTCTGTCCTAATTATAAGATCTAATTGACTTTTTTTAAAGAAATTAAGGAAACTAATTAAATTACTTTAGAGTATTTTTATTTTTATTTTTTTCTTCAAACTATTTAGTTTGACTAATAAACTAATATATAATATAAGGATACACAACATATGAAATGATTAAGTAATTAATTTAACTTCATTAATCTCTTACAAAAAAGTTAACTAAGTCTTATAATTAGGACCGGAGGTAGTAGTATATTATAATCTAATTTTAATCATAACCAATATTATTATTAGGGAAAAGTATTTCTCCAGTCACTGGAGATAGAGTTATCTCTATCTCCAGTGACCCCAAAACTACGTCGTTTTGAATTAATGAATAGTGTGTTAGTAATTTTAGGTGAATTAATGAATGGTGTTTCGGTAAAATTTATATGATTAAAAAATAAACAAAATTACAGAAACACCCTTTATTAATCCAAAACGACGTAGTTTTGGTGTCATTGGAGATAACTCTATCTTCAGTGACTGGAGAAATCCTTTATCCTTATTATTATTATGGTATTCCTCGGGGGGAAAAAAACAAACAGGAAGTTATTATTGAAATTCAATTTTTTATGTATTTAATATCATAACCAGATAACTGTAGAAAAAAGTGGGGAAAAAATTTCATAACCAAATGGCGCGTAATTAAGCTGTGTTTACCGCAATAATTTTGTTTTTGGCCGTCTTCGTTCCCACAATACCCTTAAGAGAATGGAATAATTTCATCTTCAATACAAACAAACGCACATGAAGACGGCCACAATATGAAAACATGCATGCATGTTAGATGCTTTCCTTTTTTAGATGAAGCAACCCATTTATTTTAGGGAAAATCCCTTTAAAACCCAAGGGATCAAAAAAAAAATATCAAAAAAATCCTACAGAAAATTCCAATGTCAAAAAAATCTTATTAACAACTCCTTCAATAGATGATTAACAACTTCATCTATGGGTTTTAACAACTATTTAGGACATTTTTAACATTAGAATTTTTAGTAGGATTTTTTAACATTTTCTTAGTCCTTTTGGGACTTTAAAGGGATTTTCCCTTTATTTTATGGCATTTAGGCAAAGGCTTGAAATTACAATTGACACTAAAACTCTTTTTTAGACGAACAATCCTTATCAATTTACCCATCTTTTTTATTAAAAAAAAAAAGTATTTAGAAAGATGCAAGCAGGGAGAACTATAATGAGAGAGGGAAGAATCAGGCATAAACGTATGAATAACAGTAATAGAATCTGATGAATGCATTTAGGACGACATAGAACCTCTTAGAGCCTCATCCTAATAATAGAGTCTGATTCAGCATTGAAGGCAATTGGCAGGTTCTCGTTCAACTTGTCTACAATGACAGTGAAACACTTTAAAATTTCATAAGTAATTTGTGTTAATTAATATGATTGTTGTTTCTTACAATATGATCGAATTTTGGTTTAAATCCATGTGGTTTCAAATCATTAGTTTTGGTTTCTATAATTTTATAAGACTTGGTTTGAAAATTAAATATAAGGATTCAAAGATGGGAGAGGATTCTCTCATTATCAAAATTCTCATTATCTCTCACAGGCACATCCTGACCGTCGAAATCTTAATCCAAGGGTCCAGACATTTTTTTTAAAAACTGCATGCGGTTTTTTTAAAAAATGTTCTGGACCCTTGGATCAAGATTTCAACGGCCACGATTTGCAGAGGATGAGGGATGGACAGAAATGAGAAAAGGAAAGAAACCGGACTCTTCGAAAGACATACTAAAGGGAGCAAAGTCTTAGTGACTACAAGAAGCATAATTGTTTCAAGCTAAGTATATATGAATATGTTATATGACCAAAAATATCATTCAAGTCGTACATCTATGAACTTCATTCCTTTGGTTTTCTCTATTGCTCATGTAATACAAAAAATGGATTCAATTGATTGATTATTACAAGGGAAGACAAACAAACAAAAAAATGTACAGCCATTTAGCTCAGTTCTCAGCATCCCTTCCCACCAATGATGACCTAGCTAGGGGCAAAAAAGAATATAATAACATTTACATAACTTTTTACAAAATGAATGACAAAGTAACGAGAAAACGAGCCTAATTAACCCTCATCAATTACACGTTTTCCCCGCGGGTCTAATTCTCTGGAAGCTGAGGTGCTTGCTGTTGCAGCTGTGGCAGCCGTGGCCGCGGTTGACCTAGTGTCGTAGATATTGCTTGAAGTACCAGTATGTGAACTAGATCCAGTAGAACTACTATCAACTGTGGAAGACAATGTATAGGGATTATAAGGTTTTCGGTGTCTTGATGAACCCGGCACACCGGGTCTCATTGGTTCTTCCAAGTGGCCCGGCTTTTTCGACAACACCAACACCACCCGGTGCATGGTGGGGCGGAGGCTTGGGTCGCCTTGAATGCATAGCAGGCCTAGTTGAATGCACATTGCTACTTGTGAAGGAACTGCTGAAGCAGCTATTGCACTGTCCATGATTTCTAAGCTTCGTCCTTTTTTGTAAAGCTTGTATGCCTGTAATAGCCAATAACAAAATTCACCACAAAGCATTTTATGGTAATGTTTCATATCTAAGCCTAATATGCTTTAACTTTTTAATGAACTAAGAACAGTTTCAAATCTTACCCAGTCCATGAGGTTCTGTGCATCCACATCCAAGTTAAATGATAAGTTTCGTTGACCACTAATGATCTCCAAAATCAGGACTCCAAAACTAAATACATCTGCTTTCGTCGATAAATGCCCATACATCATATACTCTGGAGCCATGTATCCACTGTTGAATTGATAAGTTTTGTTACATAGAGAAATAAACCCTTAAAAATATATGAACAACCTCAACACAATATTATATTTTATATGCGCGCACACAACCAAAACTTGGAGCACCTGCAGTTCAGTTATATAGATCTTAGTCTACATTTTAGAATTAATTGAATAAAAAAAATGACCTCAAACAAGTTTTAAAACACGATTCATTCTCAATATTCATTTTCATGTACTGTTGGGATTAGATTCTCATCTCTAAGATAATAAGTAAATATAAAGTGTAGTATTACAAATGATGAGGTAATTGAAGTCTAGAAGTTGAAAAGCATATATACATACTTGGTTCCAGCCACACGAGTTTTGACGTGGGTTTCATCTTCAGGGAAGAGACGAGCCATGCCAAAATCTGCTATCTTAGGGTTCCATTTATCGTCAAGCAGAACATTGCTAGCTTTTATGTCTCTGTGAATTATGCAGTCGTGTGCATCTTCATGAAGATAAAGCAACCCTCTAGCAATTCCTGTTATTATTCCAAACCTCTTTTGCCAGTCAAGTTCTTTTCTCCTACCTGATTCTGCATTCATGCATCCATTTTTATATACTAATCACACTCCATTCCAAAAAGATTAACTAGCTAATTACTTGTACATTATACAATTATTTATGCAACGTTTGTGATGTATACATCATAATTATTCTTATATCATTATATTTAACATTTTACATATCAACCATAACTCTTTTTTTTTTAAAAACAAAAATGAAAAATGCATTCATCTGTTGGGTTTAGATTCCTTCAATTGAGGAATATTAACCAGCGGATCATGATTTAATGGTGTTGAGATCTGATGGTTAATATAATTCAATTGAGAGATCCAAATCCCTTCAATATAGCCCCTAAAGACCATCATTATAATTAGAAGCAAAGTATCTATTTTTTCTATATATTAATCTCTCCAAAACATATTGCAAGACTGCAGCAGCAAATAACCGGGGTATAAGACTCATGACATAACTATAAGAACTGGGGTTTCTAAATCTTCAATGATGAATCCCAAAATACATAAGAGTGCAATTTTATAAATAT
Organism: Acacia pycnantha; assembly: GCA_025563575.1. Taxonomy (NCBI): domain Eukaryota; kingdom Viridiplantae; phylum Streptophyta; class Magnoliopsida; order Fabales; family Fabaceae; genus Acacia; species Acacia pycnantha. The sequence goes on along the minus strand of JAMWYP010000005.1, from coordinate 9,803,632 downwards.
TTTTTTTTTTCGTTTTTTTGGTGACACATATACTTCATATGCTTTAATTTTGGTTACTTGAAAAGGAGGGAATTGGTGGAGAATCTTGTTGAAGTATAAAAGGCTACGTCATGGCTTGGCTAAGATGGGTCAAAAAGTTGCGTTTGATTCAGGACAATAAATTTAAAATCAGATGCAACGGCTGGCGTTAATTTTTGGATGAAAAGTCAAAGTCTTAAGTGCAGTCACCTTCAGAGAGGATCAGCTCAAAACAAATTATTTTTCGAGTCTCCGTAGTTGGTGACGTAAATATATTAATTAATACTGAAGTTGAAAATTGGAACAAGAAAAATAGAAAATTCACACCATTCTGCAAATATATAAATCTTATCTTTTCGGTTCTACGCAGGAATCACCAATCCACACTTTATAAAAGAAAAGTCGCTTGATCATGAATAACAAGCCCCATACGGAAGCTCCACATTCAAACCTGGAAATCTTCTCTTTTTTTATGAAAAATACCACATTCCCATATATATATATAAGTCATTTCTAACTAATTTATACCTGCCCATAAAAATAGTTAAAAGCATCAAATTTAATATAAAAAAATTAAGTAATTTACAAAATTACCCCTGTTATGTTATTAACTAGACTAATTTTCAATATCATATTAATTTTCTACCCTTATTAAAATAGGCAGGGGAATAGTAGTATTGTATTTTCAGATACTAATGATTATCGATTACTATTGGATATTAGATTCAGATTCGTTATAGAGAACGGTGTGAACAAGATTAAAGGAAGAGAAGGACTTACTGAAGAGGATTTTGTCAAGGCTCTCATGAGGAACATACTCGTACACAAGAAGCTTCTCGGAACCATACACACAGTAGCCCAACAGATTCACAACATTGCGGTGCTGCACACGAGCCAATAATTTTGCCTCATTGATGAACTCCTTCTTCCCTTGGTTTGATCTGATTGATAGCTTCTTCACTGCTATCTCTCTTCCATCTTCTAGCTTCCCCTGCAAATTAAACAAGAAGGGAATGTAAATCTCAAATTTAGGGTTAACAATCCCAATGAAGATCATCTCACAATTAGTCAAACCTTAAGTTGAATAATTGTTTTTATATCTGTTTCGAGATTCTCAATTGTCAATAGAAAAACAATTTTAGTTACTTAATTAGTTTTAGGATTACCCAATTGAAGAATGAGTGAATGAACTTTTCGCAGCTCAATTCTCCTCCCTCTGCAACTTTTTCCAGCAACCAAACACAATAATTAATCAAAATTTCTCACAGATCTTGCCTTGTAAACTGGTCCGAATCCTCCCTCGCCGAGCTTGTGATGGATATTGAAATTCTTCGTCGCCGAAACTAACGTTTCGTAGGAAAACACCTTCTGCTCCTTGGCGGCAATCCTGTGAACGTCGTCTTCGTTCTGTCTCTCTGTCATCGCCCATAAAATAGACTGAGAGAAGAAAAGAAAAGAAAGGGAAAACATGAACTGGATTTTGCTCTTTACCTCTGCTTGAACCGAATTTGAGATGCTTCATAACACTTTGAAGAAAACTTTTGGATCTGATCATAGTTTTCTCTCGCACGATGACTCAGAAAACTAGCCCATGAAGTAGAAACAGAGAATCAGTTGAAGGAGACTATTTGATGATCGTGTGGTTCCACCAAAACTGGTTTATTGCATCACTGAGAAACACCCAACGGTTTTGAAAGCCCTTCTTCTCCGCAGATCAAGGAAAAAACTCCTCTTATAAAAACGATTCTCCAAAAAGCTAATTTAAATGTGCATTAATAGGAAAATGAGGAAGAAAGCGGCGATTTGAGAAGATGGAGAAGAAGAAGGAAGAAGCGCGGGATACGAAGTTCGTTCCGTACAGGTCCCAAAAGGCGAAATGTGGAGTTGTTCACACTTCATCACCAAATAATAAAACGAAATTTCGAGCGCGTTGCTAAACCTGGAACGCCGGCTTGACTTCCTTTCGCGGGTTACTTGTTTTTTATTGAAGGCAATAATGAGCTTTACTTGTTCTTCAAGTTCATATCTAGATATTTCTATGCACGAAATTGAAGATAATTCAGTATTAATTAACCATGCGAAATTTTATATTAGAGTTTTGGCTTCATTATTAATTATAAGGTTATATTTGGATGAATAGAAGAAGAAGAAAAATTAAAAAAATTTATCAGTGGTAATTGTAAGATAGATTTAACTGATTTTAAAAAGATTAAGGATAAAAATTAAATTAATTAATTTTAATTTTTTTTTTAAATACCTTTATATACATTTTGCCTACAATCACCTTCCGTAAACAAGTAGGAGGCGAAAGCTGCAGGAGATATTCATTCTCAGCTTTCACACTCTTGGCGTCCTCTCACTCCTCTGAGTTGACTCGGGAGCAAGACAAGGAGCCACGTAATCGCTTGCGTTTTCACAAAGAATCCCAGAGGCAAAAAAAAAAAAATCAACTGTACGGTACTCCACAATTAATGTATCAATTCAAAACTAGCACTGCTATTTTATTTATTTATATATATATATATATATATATATATATATATATATTATCCGACACGATTAAATTAATCTTACTACTCTTTTAACGTTCAACAGAGAATTTGAGTAAAATTAGAAAGTTGAATATCTCACTTGATAGAATATAAATATGTTATTAAATTAATTATTGTGGATGAAGTATTAGAGGTGATATGGGAAAAATATGACAAAAATGGCTCAATTATTTTATTAAAAAATAGTAGAATTAAGGTGTATGTGACATTAATGACTTACAATCATTACTTACTTTATAAAATATATAAGTGCATTATTAAATTATTACTGAAAAAATATCGATAGGAGTATTTTAGAAAGAAATTGAAAAAAAAAATTTAAAATATTTTCTTATAATTAGGACCAAAACCAACTCTAAAATGTTGTCGTATAATTTGGACAAAAAAGAATATTATTTTTGGGAGTTTTCCCCTTAATTTTCTTCACATCCAAAATATAGGATAAATGTGAGGTTGTGACTTGTGAGTTGGACTCCACGAGGTATATAAGTGCGAGAGTTATGAAAAAAAAAATAAATAAATAAAACTTAAGGTTTGACAAATTGTGAAATCTTTATTCAGATTGTAAAAACCCTGTGTTTTTTTTTTTTTTTGATAATAACCAGAGACGGAGCTTCTTGGAGACTATCCCCAAAAATTTAAAGATGCTTGAGGATTTTATAGTTTGCATCTTAGATAGATTTTGACGCGTTTGACTTTGAGAGATTTGATAACGGAGAAGAAGAACACGAATAGATAAAGAAAACCCATAGCCATTTGTAACTGGGTCTGTTTCCTTATTCAGCTAAAAGGAGAAACTCAGGAAAATGAAGAAAGTTGCAAATAACCAAAACGTGAGAGAGAAAGAAAAAGGAAGATGAAGAAAGTTGCAAATAGCCAAAATATGAGAGAGAAGGAGTAACTCATAAAGATGAGGAAAGAGACAATCTATTTTTTGAGTGGGAAAAAGGTGGGGCCCATTTGGCCCCCAAATATCTATGGCAAGCTTCGTCACTGAAAATAACCCTTTGTGTTTTAACACACACACACAAAGTAACTGGTCAAAATTTTGAAGTGGCCCAGAATCCCCTTAATCAAATAAAATAAAAAATTAGGTTTAAAAAACAAAACCCAATTGTATTAATGAAAACCGTTCTTGCAAAACTGAGTTTGAATTCATATAAGTAGTTCGTATTTGCCTTTCGGTCAACCAAAGGGGGGAAAAAAAATCCTCCTATTTGCATAATAAGGACTACTACAATAAGTCTCAAGTTTGCCTAACCAGGAGGGAACTGCCCAGCTCCATAATTTCTTTTTCATTGACTTAATAAGCAAATTGTCAAATAAGAATACTTTTCTATGGGAATAAAGTATCTATATCTTTTTGAATGAATACAAAGAAAAGAGTAGATTATACTAGTATAATTTGAGATACATACAACGTGTTCATGTAGAACCATATCATTCTACTATTAATTTATTATTATAGTTGCACTTTCAGATTCAAATAGAAGGCTTATAAAATATACAAGTGGCACGTGTGTATTAGTGAAATTTAGTCTTGTATTGGCCGAAAGAAACATTAGTGTTTTATTCCTGGGAATAAATTATTGGCTCTCCAGTCTTAGGTTGTAAAGCACCTGAAGGAGGAGCTTTGTGGTCAATTTTATGAGCCGCCACACTGATTTTTTATTTCAAAATTTCTCTCTTTCCTATTCAACTTAGATGGTGAAGTAGGACCCTAACAAACTTTTAAAAGAAAAGATGTGAAAACTGAAAACAATCAAAAGGTTTTACTAAAAGCTTATTCAATATTTTATACATTCTAGAGGTGTAAAACTACTCATAAGTTTGTCAAATTGGTGTAAATATGACGCTTACGTCTATTTATTAGCATTTGAAAGTACGAAAATGCCCCAAGCACCAAAAAAAAAAAATCCTCTCCCCCTACCCCTCACTCAACAGAAACAAATCCTCTCTTAATCATTTTTTCTCATCATCTCTCATCTACCTATCTTGATTGTTGATTGAAAAGACGACAGAAAAGTTAAAGTAATATTCAGATCAATTGAACGAATATGATCTAAAGATTATGAGAGATGATGCCCTCCCTCATCTTCTTCACTTTCAAAAATTCATCTCTCTAAGTCCGATTAGTTTAATCAAATCGCCAAAAACTTTTAGATCTTGATGATGAGAACACTTATAAAGCATCGATTCTTAGAGTATGTTTGGTTTGAGGAGATGGAAGACAGGTATGGAGCTAGAAATTGCAATTAGAGGGGCAAAAATTATAGAATAAAACCCAAGTGTTCATAAAATTACATTTCATCCCCAAAGACATCTCGATATTTTCATTTTAGTCCCTTCACGAAACTTTTAGTAGGGACTAAATTGAAAATATTAAAATTTTTATGAGGCAGAAATATAATTTTCTAAAAATCTAGATCGCATTCTATAATTTTAGGGGGACGAGAGCCACCCCACCCCTAATTCCCCTAATAGAATAGAAGGGAAGGAGGTTTAAACTTAGAAGTTAATAATTAAGGGCCCGTTTGATGCACAGATTTCATGAGAGGGAAAGGGAATTTGCCAGGCTTCCCACGCAGAAAAAGATTTTGTTGCGCAAATCTCCTGTCAATTTCACTTCCCGCCTAGCCTGATCTTCCCTTAAACGTGGGAAAATTGAATCCCTCAAAAAGTGCCGGGATCGTGAAAGTTTCCCGGGAGAGTGAAATTGTTGGACAAAAAAAACCCTTGTCAACAATGGATCTATTTTAAAAGAGTTGTGAGACCATCTTGTCTTTGCGATTCTTGGTTTGCATAAAAATGAAGCTTGTGGTTCGTGTTGTTGAAGCAAAAATACCAAATGATTATGGATTAAGAGATCCATACGTGAGGGTACAGTTGGGAAAGTAGAAGTTTAATCAGATCTGATCCTTCCTTCCTCTGCCTTCCTTCTCCATTTCCGTCGCCGACGACTCTCACCTTCTTCATCATCGTCGCCAGCGACATTCCTTTCTTCCCTCACCTTCCACCACAGTTGCGACAGACCCGACGTCAGAAGCAGAACTAGAGCGCCAAGGAGAACAAAGAGCTTCGACTCTCTTCCATCATCTTTGTCTTCTTCTTCCTCTCTACCAAGCACCGTCGCTAGAGAGGAAAGACTAGACCACCACCTTCGGCTTTTTCTGTTTCTGAATTCTTCTCAACCCTCTATTCTTTCCATTTAAACTATTCCTTCATACATTCATCTTGGCAGAAGCTTCACATTGGGCACTGTCAGATTTTGGTGGTCTGGTTTTCTATCTATAGGGTTGTGAAATTGCTGATGTAAACCTCATACCATTATTAGATTTTACGTTTGAACACAGGGAGTTGGGTGCCTATTACGTTCTAATGTAACTTTTTCATTCGAATGTCCGAACGAATAGAGGGGCATTTTAGGAATTTCACCTCACCTTCCCACTTAACCAACACTCAATTCTTCATACCAAACAATTCATTTTCCCTCAACTTAAGTTCTCTTCCCATGTCTACCAAACAGCTCAACTTTTTAAGTTCCCTCTCAATCTCCCTTTCCATTCCTTTCCCTTCTTAAATCTTCCCCGTACCAAACGGGCACTAAGTTTTTCTAGCTCTCCCTCCCCCAGACTCCAAACCAAACACATTAGTGCTACCTACCACACCGAAAACTTCCAAATCTTGATAATGGGAACACCTACAACATCGCAGAGGGCATCGGTCCTTAGTCCTCCCCAAAACACCGAAAACTTCCTGATCTTGATTCTTGAAACAACTATTGCAATTGAAGTATATAAGAGAGGTTTTGTAGGCACACAATATCACTTGCTAGCCTAGGTATGATTCTCAATGGTCTCTCAATAAATAAAAAGAAACATCGAGTAATTTACATAAGTCTGGGAAAAAAAACAGAAGCTTCAAATGAAGACGGTGACTTGAAGATGACCGAGTAGCTTCCTCTACTCTCTACCATCTCGTCTCTTCCAACAAAGACAACGTCGTCCTCGTCCTCTTCCCCGATTGGATCCAACGTCTCAGCAAAAATGGAAGCCCCCAGCCGGAAGACTGTGCAGAGAATAAGAGTGTAGAAATCAGAGAGAGAAGATAGAGAAAATATACTCTCAAATGAATGTGTTTATTCATATGCTCGATAGGGTACTTATATATAAGAGAGAAGACAAGAGAGTAATGACTCATTATGATGGTTGATTCCCTAATCACTCATAATTCCTATAATCCCTGATTGTATGCGATACTAATTAATTATAATATATTTACACTGATATATTTCCTAATACTCCCCCTCAAGTTGAAGCATAGATGTTAATTATGCTCAACTTGTACAAAAAAACATAAATCCAAACAAAATAATTTTCTTCCTAAGAACCTCTTCACCCAAATTCCAACACAAGTCTTCACCCAATTTCCAACACGAGTCTTCACACCCCCCCAAGCTGTAAGCAGCTTGAATGTGAGCAACAACTAATCACTAATAACTTTCTTTTTCATGAGATCTTGGTTCAAGCAGTAAGTTCGGGCATAGCCAAGAATAATTCAACCAAATGTCACACCATTGACATTTAAAAGTTACAATCCAACAGCTTCACCAAGAGCTCAACCAACAAAAGGTATTAAACCAAAGTAGAAGCCACAACAAATGGTCTCACAAGTGATCAAATAATACTCCAAACATCTCACTAGAGATAAATACCAAACGGTCTCACCAAGGACCAACATCTCATGGGAGGCAAAGCAACAAACAAGTCACACAAGGATCACCAAATTGTCTCACCTGAGACAAACACCTCACTGGAGGCAAAGCAACGAACGACCCACACAAGGACCACCAAACTGTCTCACCTGAGACAAACACATCACCGAAGGCAAAGCAATGAACGGGCCAACGAAATTACCCAACCACAAACACGGCATTCAAGACAAAAGAGCACTTCACGAATGTGCTGAAAAAAAAAACGAAGAACACAGCCACTAGAGACAAGTGGACGTGCACGAAACGAAATGCCGATTGTACTGAAATAGTAGAAATCCAGTATCACAACGGACAAACACAGTTTGCCGGAATCTAGGAAAGTTCGCCAGAAACTAGAAATTTTTGCCGAAAACTGGAAAACTAACCATAATCTGGAAATCTCACTGAAAAATTAAAGAACCCCTAGAACAAGCTCTAGCAGCCAACCAGGGACAACCAAACGACGACCAAACAACGAGGTACACACTTTCTCTCCCCCTGTGAACAGTGACGACATGGTTCACTGTTCACGAAACAACAAACGAAACAGTACCAAAATGAGGAGACAATCTAGAACAAGCTCCATCAACTAATCAGATGCAGCATAATAACCAAACGAGGAGGTACACACTTTCTCTCCCCTTGTGAATAGGGCCTGTTCACAAAACAGCACCACAAAATAGTACCAAAAATAGCAAATCTACACAAACGGAAAAGAAATCTGATGCCTGCGAAAGAGCACCACTAAAGGATAACCCAAAAAAAATATGAAATGACACAAACATGCACACGCCAAAGACGAGAGACTGGCCACGGTCACTGTACAGTGACAGCAGCCACCGGAAAACTCAAATTGGCCAAGAACTAACCAAGCTCTGATACCATGTAGAAATCAGAGAGAGAAGATAGAGAAAATATACTCTCAAATGAATGTCTTTATTCATATGCTCAATAGGGTATTTATACATAAGAGAGAAGACAAGAGAGTAATGACTCATTATGATGATTGATTCTTTAATCACTCATAATTCCTATAATCCCTGATTATATGCGATACTAATTAATTATAATATATTTACATTGATATATTTCCTAACAAAGAGGAGGTAGAATCCCGTGAAAGGCAGACCCTATCACGACGATGAGGCAAGATCAGTGAAGATGAGTAAGAAGAAGTCTTGATTTAGATCTGCAGAGTGGAAAGAAAGAAAGAGTACAATCGAATCAGATCTACAAATCGTTAGGGTCGCTAGTAGAAGACAATTGTTTTTGTCACAGTGGAGATGCCGGTGATGACAACGATGCCGCCGTTGTCACCGGCGTTTGAGAAGAAAAGAGCAAGATGAAGGGTGAGGAGGAGAGACGGAGAGTAGATGGATCAAAGAGATGGGGAGGGCTATAGAGGAAATTAGAAAATGTAGAAATTTTTAAAATGGTTCGGGTCCCACCAATGGAGTTAGCCTTCTAACGGTACTGTTATTTTTGCATTAGGGGGTAATTTTATATCTCTAAAAAACATATGGTATTGGGTGTTCTTTAGATAAATTATCATGGATATTTTTGTATCTTTACCCAAATTTTTATAATGATACTTCTCATGTCCTTAATATAAGACATATTCTGTCTGATCAATTTTATAAGCAACTTTTATCATTATTATACAAAGCAAATTGGCGGTTAAGATTAATTCAAATTAATAATTGTGTCAAAAAATGTCATATTCCCCCCCCTAAATATACCTCTATTTAATTATGAAAAGAACATATGAAAGAGAATAAGTAACAAATATGTGAGAGTACAAGTATAAAATATGAGAGAGAATATGTAATAAATGAGTTAATGAACGTGAATTAGTAGTGAGCGAGAGATAATTAATATAAAGATGTGTATTTAATAAGGACAGAAAAAGAAAAAATAGTTTAAATTTTGAGACTCAAGAAGAAAGTTGCTTATAAAAAAGACTAATCCCAAAAGAGAGAAAGTTACTTATAAAAAAAAAAATCAGAGGAAATATTTATTAGTTAATTAAGACTTATAATAATGATCGAGATTTTTTCTTAAAAAAAACTTATAAATAGGATCAGAGTAGTAATAAATGCATTAAATTGATAGAATTTTTTACATTTGTCTTTATTAAATTTTTTGTCTCTCTCTATTTTACAAATGATTTTTACACCTCTCCCCCCATCTTTCACTCTTTCCAGTAGAAATTAAATAGAGTAAAATTGACAAAAAAATTATTAAATACTCAACAAGTGACTTAAATTTAAGCATAGAGTGGTAACTTTTTATGCATAATAGTATAATACTCTCTCTAGTCCTATTTATAAGAGTTCAGTAATCGAATTATGTAGTTTAAGAAAACAGTTAAAATTAGTTAAAAATAATAAGTATGTCTGAACTAAGATTTTATTTTCAAGTATGCCCTCATTTATAAAGGACAAGTAAGACAGAGAAATATAATACATATAATTACACTAACCTTTTAATTAATGCAATATCTATAATAAACGAGGGTAGAAAAGGGAAAAAAAACTCATTAAATTCCTAAACAACTCTTCTCAACCTCTTATAAAAGAACTAAGCCAATTTAAACTTTGAGCTCCTATAAAAATGAGTAGAGGGAGTAACTAATACTCCCTCCATCTCTAGATATAAGCTACAAACCTTGAGAGTATGCCTGTCTTTAGCTCAATTTTGTCTCAATAATTATTACTGTTTTGCAATTTTACTCTAATTGATTGTAGAGTAAATACCCTTTCTGATCCCTGACAAAAAACGCTATCCCCATTTTGGCCCCTTACAAAAAGAAGGTCATTTTTAGTCCATAAAAAGGATGAATAAGGATTGATTGGTTGACATTTTGATAACTCAAATTTCAAAAAGGTCATTTTTTGTCCATAAAAATGACGAATAAGGATTGATTTTTTTGTAACGGACCAAAATGAGGTTCATGTTTTTTGTTAGAGACAAAAAAGGATTGTATATATTTATCGCATACCACTCTGGTCCTATTTATAAGTTCAATTTGACTAAAAAAGTTGGTCCTATTTATAAGTCCATTTTGACCAAATAAATGAGATTGTGATAATTTTGCTCATATTAATGATGATGAGAGAGATTGACTAGCTAAGTTGGGTAGAGAAAAAGATGAAAGAGATTTGACAATAAATTTTAAAAGGTACTCATTCATAAATGAGGGTAAAGTTGGAAATTTGCTCTATAATCATTGAGATACCTAACTTTCCTTGGTCAAACTGGACTTATAAATAGGACCAGAGTGGTACTATATTACTAGTATGTGTGTATGAATTGCATTTATTAAGGTGGATGATATTTATATTTTCGAGGAAGTGCATAGTTGAAAAAAAATTACTTACACATTTATTTATTTTAACTACTTTTTCAATAATAAAAAAACAGGTATTTAAAATTTATATTTAGAGGCGGATGGACTATTTGATTGGCATTTTCTTACTATGATTTTGATTGATTTTTTTTTTTTTTTTTTTTGCGCAAAATGATTTTGATTGATTTTAGGGAAAGGGACAAGTCAACTCCAGTCTCCTAATGGAAGCGAATTAAATTCATTGCTCCTTAAATTTGATGCATTAATTGCGTGAAAAAGGATTTGTAAATGTTAGAAGGGCTGGGATTTTTCTTCTGGAAAATTGGTTGAAAGGGCCAAATGATAAAAGAGCCAAGTCTATAAGGTTTTTAGGAGTTCTTTATCAGTGATATTTTTCAATTTATGAAGTAAAATGAATAGTTTACATGACTTATAGTATTTGTTTGATTTTTTTACACAGTACTCTTTGATCCATCATATAAGTTACTTTTAGATATATATTTTTTGGTTTATAATTAAGTCATTTGTAAAGTAATTAATATTTATTAATTAATTTTACCCATATAGTCAATAATTAAATATGATTCTCTGTATTTTTATTTCTCCTTCAAAATCTCATTTAAGGTGGGTAAAAGGAAATATGTTGAAATTATTTGTATTGTGGATAAAAGGAAATACTAATTTTGCTTCATTTGTAATTTTGTAACTACTATTAATTCATAAATTAGATTCATCAATTTATGAAAAGAAGTGAGACAATTTAACTTGTAGAAGATATTATGACTTGTAGTCTCTCTCTCTCTCTTTTAATTACTAGAAAGGTATACTAATAAATTTACAATTTGAGTCAAAATCACTAAAGGACCTTGATCCTTATTTTGGTACCACTATAATCCTTTTTATAAATCCAGTTTTTTTTTTAAAAAAAAAATGGTTCTTATTACAAGTTTACCTATATATATAGTAATTAATGAAAATATTACAGGTTTACCCGTATTCATGTATGAAAGAAAGAAAGATGTGAGAGGATTGAGAATATCATTCATAAATGAAGGTAAAAATGAAAAAAATGCATCAAATTATGATATATTTAACGAGTTAACTAATTTTCCTTAGTATATGAGAATTATGTAAATTGGACTTATAAAAAGGACCAGGGTGATAATTCTTCCTACCCCTATTATAAGACATATATTAGAACTAATGACATGTTAAATAATTAAATTTGTTTGAAAATGAACTTTTTTTCCTTTCAAATTTATCCATTTTTAAAAATCATGAATTACATTTTGAAGAATGAAAAAAATTGCATCAAATTTTAAATGTGAGCAACCTCAGTATGATTTATAGTATTCGGGCAAAAAAAATTAATATGATTTTTTTTTTTTTGCCAAACATAAGAAGAAATTGAGCTTATTTATAAAATCAGATCAAAACTTTCAAATTGATTTTATATTTAGGACCAAATAAAATATATATGACATGATGGCTAACAACATATTAAAATAAACTCTTACTATCTTTCCAATAAAATTAAACTAATAATTAAAATACTATATATAAATCTATACACTCTACCCTACACACACATGCACAATCATCATCGTCCTTCACTCCCAAGAAGGGTGATGATGGTGGACTCAACCCACAAAATTTTTGGGTTTATTTCATGTGCCCAAACCCAAATAGAGAAAAAGGCAGACTTGATTTTGTTGTCCACCATAGTCATTAACACTAGACCATATAGGATTCTTCCCCTTCCCATCAGGGAACCTCCTTTGACATTTTTGTTCAAAGTTCAGAAGCCTTATGATTGATGCTTTTCTCTTTCTAGCTGGACCATATATTCATGTGCTTCTTCACTTGAATTGCATCTTCTGGATCATCTTCAACTTCACTATGCCTGCATCTGCATTTAACAACAACTACTTTCCAAATCAGCAAAGTGCTGTCCTCATTGAGAATTAATGCATGTTTGATTTGAAGTTGGGAAAGTTTATTATATTATTTAGAGGGTCATGCACTAACAGCTTGAGATTATAAGCGGGATCGAACTCACGACTTCCCACTTATTGGGAAGTGTTCATGCCACAGGTCACAAAGCCATTGGCAAGTTAGAAAACTTTTTAAACCATGGTTTTTCCGTTTTGGTGATGTTGAATGTAAAAACAAACATGTCATTAGTATGAGGAGAAAGTCAACTACTAACAAATAATTTTTCATATTAGTTCTTTTAAATGTAATCATGTGAGCCGATAACATTATATGAAAATTTATGTAAATTATATTGTTCATGACTTATAAATAATGCAACTTGCCAGTAAATTTTAATTTTTCTATTTGATTCTTCAATAATTTGTTAGTAGATTTTGTTGATATTAATACTCAAAAGCACGATTTCCTATTCTAACTGGTTTCAACATTCTATAATCACTAAAATGAAACTATACAATCTTTGAAGAAAAGATGTTTAACATGATTTGAAAAGAAAAAAAATACACACTCTAACGTTATAATAACCAATAAAAAAGGAAAAGGAAAAAACAGGGTTGAGCACAGAACCTCACCTATTATCCTTGTGGCAAAAATGAACAAAAAGAAAACTAGTTATACAGCAAGATCAGCCATGTTCTTAACTCTGGTATCCACATTCCTCAGATCATGAAGATACTGCAAAATCTCTTGAAGAAGGTATAACCCTTTATCCCCTTTCCTCATGGAACTGATACAATGCTTTAGAAACTCTCTATCAGCCTCTAGTGCTTGTAATCTCTCATAAACATCATCCAATTCTTCTTCTAAATCAGTATCTTCCATTACTGAAATATTTTCCACTGAATCCAAACTCAAATCCAAATCCATCACCCCATTCTCTTCTTTTCCTATTATTACATCTTCAAAAAGTGGAAGTAGCCTCTTGCCTTTTTGACTAATTTTCTTCCTCCCACCATTGATCTGAGAATGACCATTTCCAAATCCATTCACATAATTATGGTATCCATTTCCATTCTCATGATTACAAACATTTTCTTCTTCATGATTCAGCATTACAAGCTTCTTTTCCAGAACCTTGAGCTGTTCTAGAATTGACAACCTCTCTTCCTCAAAGTTTGCTAGAGATTCCTCCAAGTAGAGCACAGCATCAACCGGCGTGTTTGTGTTCGTGTTCTGTTCACCGTAGAATCCGTTCTCTTTCTTTGCTTCTTGATTCAAATCTACAGATAAACCATCACTATCTTCCTCATTGCTGCAAGAAACTGATGAGTTTGAGGTGGTTATATCTCTTCTTGACATGACTGATTTTTCTTTAACCTCAATTTCCTGGACCTTCTTTCGGTATGTTTCGACCTCTCTTTCTAGATCTTGCTTCTCCTTCTCCCTTTTAACCATAAGATCATTAAGAAGCTGCAATGCCTCTTGATCATACTCAGATTGTTCTTCCATCATTCTTTGATACTGAAGAGCTTCCATTTGCACAGCTGCTTTCTCTTCCTGAAGCCTATTTATCATTGCCATTGTCTGGTTTGCTGCAACAGCAGAAGCACTTCTCTCTTCTTCTAGTTCTGCATACACACTACTCAAGGCCATCCTTTCAGCTTTCAACACCGATTTCAACTTTTCGACGGTGAGCTCGCCGGGTTCTATATCGCTTATCGTGCTGCTTCCATCCAAGGATTCTTCTGTTCCTGATTCTTTCCTCTCTACTGAAGTGGGTGTATCAGGAATCTTCTCTGCTTCTTCATTCTCATTGAACTCCAATGATGATTCGAAATGGTTTCTTAGTACTTTTGGCATGCTTGTCTCAACTGACATGGTTTGAAATTCTACGAACTCTTCTTCATCTTTATCACCTCCTGGTTGTTTACATAATTTAGAATGAAAACAAGAAACTCAATTAAAAAAAATGCAGCCTAAGATTGTTAAAAGAAGATGAAGTTCTAGAAGGTACTGCCTACATGTTTGGGAGTTGACTTTTCCTAATGTACTCTTATTCAGACTCCCTATGAAGGAGAGGGTGAATGAGGGAATTAAAAAAGATGATTAGGGTTTTTTGGAAAATGCAAGTCATATTAACTAACTTTCTTAATTTAATTAAATTAGGTAAGTATACCTTACATTAAAGAATAATGGGAGTATATACTTACCACTTTCAACTTGGACATGAAGAAATCTAATTGTGCTAGTAGGTGGATCTTCTTGCATGTGTTGATTTGAGTCCTCCTGAAGAATATTATCATGAATCTGATACTCATCCACTTGTTCATGATCAGGAATTTCCGTTCCTATGGACACTTCTGTTTCAAACTCATCCTGCATTTCTGTCACTTCTTCTGAAGCTGCAAGTACAGAAATTTATTAGAACAGAACTCAAATAAGTTATGAGTACAGAGAAAAGTTATTACAACCTTCTTTGTTTTCTACATGGGCTTCAAGATTGATATTCCTAGGTTTTTCTTCAATTGATGAACCAACATTCTGCTTCAAATTTTCTTCAACAAGAGATACTGATACTGGCAAAGATTTCGATTTTCTCTTGCGACAGGTAAAATCTATCACACTATCTCCAGAAGTGTGCCAATTCTCGAAAACTGGTTCAGTTTCAGCACCACCACAAAGCATATCAAAATCCAAAATCACATCTTCATTCCGATCATCTGGTTCTGTACCCTCGGCCACCTTATTACAACGATATTGGCTTTGTGTCTCCGTGGCGGCGGTGGAGGAGGAAGACTCAATCAGTTCTAAAGGAATCAAGTTACAGTTATCGCCATGGATGAAGAACTCAAGATGCTGAGGTGGAATTTCCCCATTTTTTTGCTCACAAGGTAGATTAACATTGGACACCTTGATGTGAGCTTCCATGGTTTCTTGGACGTTTTGATCTTCATCTTCATCATGATGATCAAATGCAGAATCCGATCTATTACGATCACCTTCACCATCAACTTCAATCCCACCTTGTGTAATCAGATTCTGCATCTGGGTATGATCCAAAGGCTTGACCACAAAACAAGGAGGGCTCAATCTGCTTTCCGTGTGGACCCCACAGCAAGAACACTTCAAAGCCTTGCGATTATCAGTGTACTGAACCATAACTGTCTTCTGCTTCATCCATGGAAAGAAACCGAATCTCTTTGAAATCTTAACATAATCTAATTCAGATGATGAAGATAAGCAATCATCACACATATCCTCGGGTTCAGCGAGTTTGCGATGATTATAGCAGTAGCCGAGTTTGGAAATCTCAGAGGCATGAGATTCACAAACAAGATCTCTGAAACAAGACTTGTTCGTACAATTTTTGGGCTCGATGATGTGCTCGATCCTAGAACAACATATGCAAGG
This sequence comes from Acacia pycnantha, assembly GCA_025563575.1. Taxonomy (NCBI): domain Eukaryota; kingdom Viridiplantae; phylum Streptophyta; class Magnoliopsida; order Fabales; family Fabaceae; genus Acacia; species Acacia pycnantha. Next base: position 9,787,614 of record JAMWYP010000005.1, on the reverse strand, counting down.
CCTTTCGAGGCCAAAGTAATCGGCGAATTTTAAGATTAAGTAAGAGAAAAGAGAGTTCAGGAGAAGTAGAACGATGAGAATCCATTCAAGCAAAGCGTAAACAAGAACCAGGGTTGGTTTGTTTGTGTTCCTCTGTAACATTAATGAAAACTTGTTGGCAGCCATGGATGAACAAAAAAAAAGAAGAAGAAGCTGACGATGATGATGATGAAGATGCTCTGTTTTATGGTATTTACAGAGAAAGTATTGTTTTTTTTGGCACACAAGAAGAGTATGAGATTGGAATTGAACCTGAGGAAGTGTTAGAAGAGAGAGAATTCTGAAATTTGGGAGAAGTGAAAAACTGGATTGTGTGAAAATGTGAGTGAGAGAGAGAGATGAAGAGGGAAAGTGGAAGAAAGTGAAGGAATGGAATTACAAGGAGAAGGGAGAAAGAAGATGTGCTTGAGTCAAAGAAAATTAAAGAATGTTTAACTCTGTAGCAGCATCCAAGATTTAACTTTTTTTGTTTAAGAAATTCTTTTACACATTCCAATATAATAGTTTACAAGATTTTATGGGAATATTAACCCCTTTTTTAAATATTTGAATTTGTTTTTCTTTTTTATCCTGAACATAACTTTTGCTGTGCAATTCCATCGTCCTGGTTCTTTTGCAGGGTTGGGTTTCTCTTCTTATCTTTTTTTTATTATCCCTCATTATTCTTAAATCATATTTATCCAATCAATCACAATACTACTTTAACTTCTCTCTCCTCTTTCCAATCAACGGCTCAGATGAGCCTATGAGAGAAAAGAAGAAAAAAGATTATGAGAATATCCTCTTCCTAATACTCACACATGTATATGCATGCATGTGTGTAAGTAATTCAACGTATTTTAAAGGATAAAGAAGCAAAAATATACAATGTGCTTTACTTCTGAGAGCGTCAGCACCATATGTTATTTTGGGAGCAAAAATACACACGTGGTTATCATTTTGGAGCAAAAGTCACATCCCACCGTTATGTTAATGTTCACCGTGATGAGTGAGAAATGGCTTAAGTGAACAGTAACACAACGATGGGATGTGATTTTTGCTCCAAAATGGTAACCATGTGTGTATTTTTGCTTCAAAAAAAACATATGGTGCTGGACGCTCCCAAGGGTAAAGCACATGTGTATTTTTACTCATTTACCCTATTTCAAATTAAAAAAAATATTAAAATGATGATTAAAAATAAAGAATAATATGTGTGTGCGTGATTTCAATAATTTTATAAAATAATAGGCAAAAAATGTTATAAAATAATAATATCAATGTGCTATTATTTTCGATAAGTGCATATATATATATATATATATATATATATATATATATATATATATATATATATATATTTTTTTTTTTTGATAAAGAAATTTTAGGAGAGGGGTTGAACTCACCCACAGTTCAAAGGAAGGGTGTTTGGAGCTGACTCCTCAAGAAATTCAGGACTAAAAGTACATATATCTCCACCTTAACCTATGTTATCGTTACCGTTGCTTCGTAGACTTTTAGGATGTTTTGCCAGCGCGCCTTGACTATTTGATTTGGGGGGAAACAATACTGACAGCTCCTCTTGGGCCACCACCAAACCATACACATGAGCTGGTGGACCACTCTTAAAGTGAATGGTGGGCCCACTTTACATGCACATGTTCATTTCATTGTGAGGCTAAGTGTCTTAAGAAATTGTAACAAAAAGAAAAAAAAAAGTGTCTTAAGAAACTAGTACGATTTTTCTATCAATATAATGTATATGACTGGAAATTAAAGTAAAAAATTTCAAGATATGTTTGGTCCCAAACCAAAAGATGAGTATGGATATTTCAGGATCTCAAACGAATTTTGTGAGAATGATTTTTAGGTCCTAATCAAGAGAAATCATACATTAATAAGTCTTATAAGTTGTTAATGGCAATTGATTCACTTGTTAATTCTTTTTGTTCACCCGTCAATGAGGACTTTTATGATATTATTTCTTTTGGTTGGGACTTAAAAAGCATTTTTCTATGAATGTTCTATCATCCTTTAAAATTAATTTTTAAAAATTAATTAAAAAATATAAGATAATTTTTAAAAAATCAACGGGCAAGTCCTTAGATAATTTAACCTAAATTTTTATTAGGTCCAGGTTTTTGGTATCAAGTTCTCAGGACCCGTTTGTTATAAAGAATTGGTGAGGAGGGAAATGAACTTTAGAGGAGGGAAAAGAATGGAAAGGAAGATTTGAAAGATGAGGGAAGATGACTTGAGTTTTTTGGTAGGAAGAAAATGAAGAGGTGGTAGTTGGTAAAGAATTAGGAAATGTCTATTTTACCCTCAAAAGAAATTAATTCAAAATAGAAATGAAAAATATTTTTTTTGCTAAAATATATTTTTAAAAAATATATTATTGTTAAGTTCGAACTTTTGAAGAAAAAAAAAATTCGCCAAATTTAAACTTTCTCGCCAAATTTGAACTTTCTCGCTAAGTTCGAACTTCCCGTCAAGTTTGAATTTCAGGGGTAAATCTGTCAAAAAACCACTTTCCTGGGAAGATGACAGCTTTCCTTCCATTTTCGGATGGAAAGCATCTTCCCTCAAATAAGGAAAGATGAGTACTTCCAGTGAGTTGCTGACTGGACTTTCTTTCTAACAAACACCCAAAATCCATGGGAAGATTGAGATCTTCCCTTTTCCTCCCCAAGCTTTCTTTGTAACAAACGGGTCCTGAGTTTCATTTGATTTTTTATCAGATTCTTGTATTGTTTTTTTTTACCAGTTCTTTATATTTTCCTTGACAATTAATCAGGTTTCTATAAGTTTTTTAGGGTTAACTCAATCTTCTTCTTTTTTTTCTTTTTTTCTTTTTTTCTGATGGGTGATTAACTCAATATTTAAACCATCAAGTTTGCTCTCATTTTGATTTTGATCATTCAAGTTTTAAATCATAGTTTTTAGTTTCTCAAATTTCATTCCATTTAAAAAATTAATCTTTATAATTAAATAAAAATTTGGATCATTTTGCCCTCAAGTTTCATTTCATTTAAAATGTTAATATCTATAATTGAATAAAAAATATGAACTATTTTTAAAACTTGAGGAATTAAAACTAATTAAAATAAAGACAAATTTAAAAGATCGAATGTTATATCAACTCAATTTTTATTTGTCATCACCTGAGTTGTAAATAGGAGGGAGACCATTGTAATTATTCTCTAAATTTTATAAGAAAATGTATGAAGTTGATAAAATAAAACTTTGTTGACAAGCCTGTTAATTGTCAAATTTAGGCAATGGTGACAGAAAAAGAGGAAGAAATTAAAGGTAGCCTCTATTCTCAATTAGTAAAATTGATTTATAGCCATCCAATCTTACTTCTTCTTTCTTGTTGTCTAAATAACTTGTTTCACGTTTGGAACCCCCAAAAGTGTTTATCCATATGTTTTGGATGGGATCCGGTTTCTCTCCTTGGCAATTTTCTGCCCATCTCTCCCTATCCTCCATCTTGACCATCAAAATTTTGATCCAAGGGATCAGATTCATTTTTGAAAAACCGCGCGCGGTTTTTTTTACTGCGAGCAGTTTTTTCAAAAATGAATCTGATCCTTTGGATCAAGATTTTGATGGTCAGGATGGAGGATGAGGAGGGATGGGCAGAAAGTTGCTTATGAGAGAATCCTCTCCCGTTTTGGATGTGTGTATCTCGTGGGATGACTCACTAATTAGGTCATCTGTTATTAATCTTAATAGCAAAAATAGAAAGAAAATTAATTAATGTGATTTTTTTGGGGCAATTAATTAGTGTGATGAAGAAGCTCAAATTAAATACTCACCTACTCTTAAGTCTTTCTTAATTAATTATATATGATATGATTTAGGGCTGCACCGACTATATAACCGACTTATTGCATCACACTCTTTACTTTTTCTTCCCACGTAAGTTATGATTTATTGACCATTTAAAAAGTTGTTCCCAACAATTGATGAATATTTCGAATAGTTAAATATGTTATCAATAAAAAATTATATTAAAGGTTTTATTTGTGGTTATTTAAATAAAAACGAGTGTAATATAAATGAACTATGATAAGATTGAAAAGTTAGAAAGATCATTCGATCGACATGAGCACGATCGACCTAGAGAGTTGAGATTGTAGGAATCCCTATACCTCTTATAGGTTTTATGGGCACGACCTAAAGGTTTCAATCATTAATGTAATATTATGATTGTAAAAGAAATATGTTTATTGATAAATCAGAAGTGGTAGCACAATAAAATTAAAAGGAAAAAAAAAATTGTACAAATTTCTTTGAATTTTTATTTACATGTTAACATGTTCTTTAATATGTAACTTTTTTATTTCTGAACGTAAAAAATTAAATTTGTGTGTGTAGACAACCTTCTACCATTAATTTGTTAATTTTCTTAGTAATGAGAATGTGATACTCCCTCTTGTCTTTTTTATAAAAGCATAAAATTTGAATTGCTTTGATCATTTTTATAAGAATCTAATAAGAATTATCGAAATTTAGTGAGTTTTTTTCTTCCATTTTTACCCCTAATTAATTATATGTATTGCATTAATTAAAAGGTTGTGATAGTTATATTTATTCTATTTATCTCTCTTACTTTCCCCATTATAAATAAGGGCATACTTGGAAAAAAATCATTTACAACATATTAATTTTTTAACTAATTTTAACCGATTTCTTAAGTATAATTCGGTTATCAAACTCTTATAAGTAGAATAAGGGGAGTATATTATGTAGCATCTACAATTAATAGTTTAAGGCACAAGATATTGGTTTATTCGGATAAGGTGAAATTTAAAGAGGTTAACTAAATGAGTGGGTACGGGTCGTTCAAAAGTCCGTTCAAAAGTCTGCTTATAATCCACCCATTTAATTTTTAAATGGGCAAGTTCATTGGGCTGCGGGCACTTTGCTTAGCTTTGCTTCCAACATATTTCACGGGAGTTACTAGCCTGTTTGGATCTTCTTTTTTTAAGGTAAAAGCTACTTTTAAGCTAAAGTTAAAAAAAAAAAAACTTTTAAAAAAAAAACTAAAAGCTGTTTGATGATTATATAATTTTTTTAGCTTAAAAATTATTTAAAAGCTTAAATTAAAAATAAGTTGTTTGACAAATTTTTTGTCATAAGCACTTATTAAAATTATCATAAAAGGTACTTTCTCCAGTCCTAATTATAGGACAACATTTAGAAGTTGGTTTTGGTCTTAATTATAAGACAACATTCTAATTTTTGTCAATTTCTTTCTAAAATAGCCCTATTTTATTATTTCAAGTGTTTGGTTTTTTGTGAATATATTAATGTGGATGCGTAGACTCTTCCAATCAGTGAAACTTTTAAATATGTGTGTGTATCTATATATGTATATATGTGTGTGTCTACACACAAATATATATAGACACACACACATAGTGTGTGTGTCTATAAATATATGTATATATGTGTGTGTCTACACATAAATATTTATAGGCACACACACATGTGTATACATATATGTATATATGTATGTGTGTACATATATAAACACACGCACACACACAGATATACATATATATCTTTGTGTGTGTGTGTGTGTATGCGTGTATGCATATGTATGTGTGTAGATATATGTACACACACATTTATATATGAATGTATGTATACACACACACACATATATGTATATATAGGAAGACCATTTTTTCAATTAGATAGAGATAACGCGTGGAAATGAAAATTTTAGGTTAGAGAGGTATGTGACAAGAGCTATTGATTCATTTTTACTTATGTCATTTTAAATTTATATAAGGGCATTTTAGGAAAATGAGTAAAATTAACTAATTTAACTTCTTTCCTTAATCTCTACAAAATTAGTTAAATATGTCTTATAATTAGAACCGAAGGGAGTATATTATAAAATAACCTTTAAACTATCAATATATTCACAAAATAAAATACTATGAGAATAAATTTATTAATAGTGGAGCACAATTAAAAAATCACCTATTTCTATTTTCTATTAATGTGATACTATTTGATTTCGAACGCTATCCATTATCTACTATTCTTTTATGACTATGATACTCATTTCTTCTATGACTATGTTACATTCTTCTTCTTCTTGACTCTCAGTAATATAATCAACATCTTTTTCTGTGTCTCTTGTGCCCAAATGGTCTAGCTGTCTCATGAAAATTGGATTCACTAAGATTTGCGTGGTGTTATAACCCAGGCTTGTGTTTGGTGGGTGATATTTGGATTTTGGTGTTTAATCTCTTGGAGGGAAAAAATTCACTGAATTAGAAGACTGAGAGAATGTCGCAATCTGGGAAGTCTGTGCGATACCAACCCGAATGCCTCAGAGTGCCTCTGATTCGCTTCGACGACGAGCAATTCCAAGCCGGGTCATCAGAGATTGGTTTCGGCTGGAGCCCCACTAATATACTCCGGCGAAAGTCATAGCAGCCCAGGTAGTAACAATTGCTCAAACACTACAATTGCCTCTAATGAGGTGTTTGTCTCAGGTGAGACAGTTTGGTGGTCCCTATGTGGCTCGTTCGTTGCTTTGCCTCCGGTGACGTGTTTGTCTCAGGTGAGACAGTTTGGTGGTCCCTATGTGGCCCGTTCGTTGCTTTGCCTCAGGTGAGGTGTTTGTCTCAGGTGAGACAGTTTGGTGGTCCCTATGTGGCCCGTTCGTTGCTTTGCCTCAGGTGAGGTGTTTGTCTCAGGTGAGACAGTTTGGTGGTCCCTATGTGACCCGTTCGTTGCTTTGCCTCCGGTGAGGTGTTTGTCTCAGGTGAGACAGTTTGGTGGTCCCTATGTGGCCCGTTCGTTGCTTTGCCTCCGGTGAGGTGTTTGTCAATTATTTGTTGTTTGGGGTTCATGTGTGACTAGTGCGTTGTCTTGCCTCCGGTGAGGTGTTTGGTCTCTGGTGAGACGTTTGGAGGATTGTTTGGTCTATGGTGAGACATTTGGAGTATCGTTTGGTCCCTGGCGAGATCTTTTGATGTTTGGTTTCTAGTGAGACGTTTGGAGTATTATTTGGTACCATTTGCTGTTTACTTCAAGATCTCATGAAGAAGCAAGTTATTGGTGATTAATGGCCGCTCACATTCAAGCTGCTTATAGCTTGATGGGGAGTGTGTGAAAATTGGGTGAAGAGGTTCTTAGGAAGAAAATTATTTTGTTTGGATTTATTTATATTATGTTTTCTTGTAACAAGTTGAGCATGATTAACATCTATGCTCCAACTTGAGGGGGAGTGTTAGGAAATATATCAGTGCAAATATATTATAATTAATTAGTATCACACATAATTAGGGATTATAGGAATTATGAGTGATTAGGAAATCAATCATCATAATGATTCATTACTCTCTTGTCTTCTCTCTTGTGTATAAATACCCTATTGAGCAAATGAATAAACACATTCATTTGAGAGTATATTTTCTCTATCTTTCTCTCTCTGATTTCTACAATAATCAAATAAATTAGAGTAAATTTATGTATGTATTTTTACTCTATCATGATTTTTATTTTTATTTTATTTCTAAATATAAGTCTTATTAATCTAAATTTATAAGTATAAGTTGTTTCTCTCTTTAAATTATAGCAAGAAATTTAGGTTAGTAGTTCTTAAAGCTCAATTGTGTCAATTGCCGTATAACTTATTCCCAACGATCCATTATCTATCTTGAATATAATGATATTAAGTTAACGGCAAAATTGAAAGAAAAGAATATAAAACACCTTGAGTTTTATTTAAATCATATAATTATATTTTTAATTAAAACTTTTGTTTATTTTAGCAAATTATAATTTTGACAAAATTAAAGAATGAATAATTTTTATCCATAGATATCTATACAAGTAGTTTTGAATAATGACAATTGAGAAAAAATTATTTAATTTAGTAAAATTTAGAATTTTGTCTTTGGGCGCTCCTGGAATAAGAGTTCGTTGGCCAATCTGCACCTTAGATAACGGATGTTAACTTTTTGTTAACGGTGTTAATGACGTTGTGCTGAGCGCTCATTTTTAAAAAGTTTGTTGGTATTTTTGGTCCACTTAATAGTTAATTGTGCTGGACGCTCCTGAGCCAATAGTTCGTTGGTAAAATCGCACCTTAACCCTTATTTTAATATGTTTTTAATTAAGAAAATATATTTAAAGAATATTTAAAGAATATTATTTAACGGTGTCAATAGTTTGGACTAAAGTGTATGTTTTCAAAATAGAGGAGAGATTTGCGTAGTCAAGGCAAAACAGAAGGATGATTAGAGTATTTTACAATGTAACTTAAAGATAACATAAAAAACTCTATGGGAGAATTCCAAGTAAATACCTTTTGAAATTGTAAAACCCCCAGAAGTCTGTTGAATTTGTAAAAAGAGTGAGAGGTACCAAGGACCTATGAGGGATATGCAAATTCATGTGAAATTACCCTTTTACCCTTAGTTTTAAATAAATAAAAATAAAATAAAATCCCCCAACCCCCACTACCACCACCACTACCGGGCGGCCGTGGCGCCACCACCGCCGCCGGTGGTGGTGGTGGCCTGACGCCGGCGGTGGTGGTGGCGGCGGCCGGTCGCCGCCGGTGGTGGTGGTGGTGGGGGTTTTTTATTTTTATTTATTTAAAACAAAGGGTAAAAGGGTAATTTCATATGAATTTGCATATCCCTCATAGGTCCTTGGTACCTCTAAGTCTTTTTACAAATTCAACAGACTTCTGGGGGTTTTACAATTTCAAAAGGTATTTATTTGGAATTCTCCCAAACTCTATTCTCTATTTTTTTTTTTAATTATAAAGGTAAGACGGATGTCACGGTCTCACTGTGAAGAGTCCCACATCGGGCAAGATGAGGAAGGTTTCTGAGGCATATATAATATGGAGTGCGCCTCTGCTATCAGCTTAAGCTTTTAGCACGATGGTTAGTACTCCTCAAAGTTAAGCGTGCTTAGCTAAGGAAAATCTCAGGATGAGTGACCTCATGGAAGTTTTCAATAGAGGTTGACCATCACTCGGTGATGGGCCCCCTGTGGATGGAATAAGGTGGGCTGCCTCTCCCGTGGATGGAATGGGAGACCCATAGTCGGCGATGGGGGCATCACCACCAGGATGGGTTGGCCCCTTGTGGATGGAATATGGTGGGCCGCCTCTCCTGTGGATGGAATGAGAAACCTTTAGTTGGTGATGGGTAGGGGAGCTTGTCATGGTCTCACCGTGATGAGTCCCACATCGGACAAGATGAGGAAGGTTTCTGGGGCATATATAATATGGAGTGCGCCTCTACTATCAGCTTAAGCTTTTATAGCACAGGGAGAGAATCTTAGGATAGGTGATCCCTTAGAAAGTTTCCTATGATAGGACGCTTTGGGCGTCACATGGATCTTGAATTAACTAATTACTAGGATAAACTACCCAACCTCTATTTCTCTATCTTATACGGTCCTTAATATAAGATCTTGTTGGTGCAAATTGTACTACATATGATAAACTCCATCCGATTCTAATTATAGGACTATTTACCTAATTTTGGAGAGATTAGAGATAATAGTTAAATTAGTTAATTATATTTGTTTCCCAAAATGCCATTATTTAAAATTTAAAATGACATTCAACTATTCTGATTCCTTGTTCTTTGTCAGACCTCTCATACCTCACACACAACTTTTCCGAGCTCTCACAGAGTCCGAGGTCGTCAATCTCCCTCAACAACTTCCGGTCTACTTTTGGAGGTTGGAAGTGTAATTTAATAGTGATGTCATTATTAAATATGACAAAAAATTATTTTATTAAAAAAACAGTAGAATTGAGGTATATGTGATATTAATGAGTTGCAATCATTACTCACTTTATAGAATATATAGGTACATTATTAAATTATTATTGAGAAAGTATCAATAGGGGAATTTTGGAAAGAAATTGATAAAGATTAGAATTTTGTCCTATAATTAGGACCAAGATCAATTCTTAAATATTGTCCTATAATTAAAATCAGAAGGAGTATTAAATTAAAGATCGGACGTAGTAGTAAATAAGATTAGGGGAGTACTAAAGTTTAAGAGGATCGTTGATTCTCTTCAATATTTAATTTCATGAATCAAAAGAGATTTTTTAAAAAAGAAAAAAAGGAAAGTACTAACAGCTTTTATATATATATATATGGGGAAATCATTTATCCTGTGACAGGATATAATGTTTTGTCCAGTGAGCGTATACGACGTCGTTTCGGTGCTTTGAGATTAAAAAATTAAAACTGTGTGCTCGCTCATCATTGCTTTGTCTCTTAGTGTTCCTCTTCTCAGCTCTGCATAAACGAAAAATGGGAGGCGTACTTTCTTCAAAGCACTGGTTGATGGAGTCTCCCGCCTTTTCAAAGCACTGTTTTCTGAAGGGGCGATAGTACCGAAGGAAGATGATGAAAAGGCGGGAGACTCCATCAACCAGTGCTTTGAAGAAAGTACGCCTCCCATTTTTCGTTTATGCAGAGCTGAGAAGAGGAACACTAAGAGACAAAGCAATGATGAGCGAGCACACAGTTTTAATTTTTTAATCTCAAAGCACCGAAACGACGTCGTATACGCTCACTGGACAAAACATTATATCCTGTCACAGGATTTTCCCCTATATATATATATATATATATATATATATACAGTGGCGGACCCACGTTGGTGTAGGTGTGTGCAAGTGCACACAGAAAAATTTAAGATATGTATATTTTTTAGCTGAAACCTATTAGCATTAGTGTATCCCTAGCTCAGTGGTAGAGCAATCACCCACACATGAAGAGATCATTAGTTCGAACCGGGTGTAGCTCATTTCCTTTATTTTTTTCCAACGCCCCAAGCAGCCCCCTTTTTTTTTTTTTCCTCCAAGCAGCTCATTTCTTTTTCTTCCCCCAAGTAGCTCATTTCTTTTTCTTTTTCTTCTAAGCAGCTCATTTCTTTTTCTTTTTTTTTTTCCCAAGTTTTTCCTCCTTATGAAAAACACATGAAGCAGTATTTTTATCTATGATTTCAAAACCATATTAAAAGAACCATTGATCATACAAGACAAGAGTGAAGAAATGCTATATAATACAGAAAATATTTAAAGGTCTTCATTTTTTTATAACTAGCCACTATTTCCATTTTTTATATATGTTTTAAAATTATAAATTAAATACATTTGTTTGATTCGAAGTCCTAAGAAGAAATTTAATTCTCTCATCGTAGACATTTCAAACTTACATTGCATGATCTTAGAGAACTCTTGACACACTTATGTTGAACGTAATACGTTTGATAAGATTGATGATTGAGATATAATGCAATATTTTCAAGGAATGAAGAATCGAAGAATGCTTTTGTAATCATTTTGTTGTAATAATTTAATTGACTCTTGATTATTATTTTTTTATGTTAAATTGAAGTTTCCTTTTCTTTTCTTGTCCATATTCTTTTGTTTTAAATGCATTTAAAACTTTCCTTAAAAAAAATTAGGAGGCAGTAATTGTGCACACATAAATATTAAAAGCTGGGTCCGCCACTATATATATATATATAGGGGAAAATCCTGTGACAGGATATAATGTTTTGTCCAGTATATATATATATATATATATATATATATATATATATATATATATATATATATATATAATCAATCAGATTCATGTACTTTTGAATTAAAAATGATATGTAGATACTTTTTTATTTTATTTGCTAAAGAAATTTTAGGAAAAGGGTTGGGTTCACCCACAATCTAAGGGCAGGGCAAAATCTCTCTTTCTCCTAAGTGATACCGATATTGGGCAGGGCGAGCCGTCTATTACCCTCAGGCGTTAACCTAGGCATCTAGGAGCTAGGATGCCTCCCCCAGTGCCTTGACCAACTCAGGATTGAACCCTCTCCCTTTGGTGAGAGTGTCCAACCCCTTTGCCAGTTGAGCCCAAAGACAAGGGGTATGCAGATACTAGATTTTTTTATTTTTTTATTATATAAAAAAGGTTTTGGAGGGGTTCGACATCAGTCCCCCACCAAGGCCAGGGCACGGCCCCGGGCTCTTTGAGCACTTAATGGGGACTTACGAGATCGCCTACCAAAGGAGTCCCAGCGACGGCAGCGGGGATCGAACACACATGCCTTTGGGACTTGGACAAATCCCTTACCATCTATGACAACTCTCTTTGGCAATACTAGATATACATACATTAAATATTTGCATATTTTTTTTAAAGGAAAGAATAGTATATGTTGTGCTTTGGCCCTCCATGTTGCTTTTGCTTTAGTCCAGTCCACGCCCCCCATTAGTTTTTCAGTGTCTTCATCAATTTGGCCCTACTTGTTATCATCCACCAGATGCTTCCCTATGCTCTTGTTCATTTTATATATAATTCACATTAAATAATTATTCTTCAATTTTGAGTGTGATTCCAATTAACAAATTATTAGAAATTTTATAATTTCCAAGTGTTGAATGTGAAATACTAAAATTGTTCTCATATGATTCAAAATTCAAAAAAAAGTTTTTAGTACAATTTAACGTTAATTCAACGAACTTAATTGCAATGCTATTATCAAATTCCTCGATCGAGTACACATGTCTCCTCAAAGGGGGAAAAAAATTAAAAGACACAGCTAGATCACACTTTTGCACCTTTTGATGAACCAATTAATTTGAACGAAGAACAAAAATTTGAACATTCAATATGGCGCAATAATTTTTATCCCCAATTATCAATTTTTAATTAAGCACTTCCACTTAAAAATCTTCAATATGCAATTAATCTACTATATTTATTTGTTTGGTAAGCTTTTTTTTTAATAAAAAAAGAAAATTATGTTTCATACAAAATTTCAAACATTATTGAAAGCAGCGCATTTCAAAACTAAAAATCACGGGATGTGAGTTTGATCAAATAACTTATTATTCGGCTCCTAAATATAAGACAAAGTTGATTTTTTGGAGACATTAAATAAGTTAATTTAGTTAATTTAAAGTATTTACATTTTTATTTTTTTTCTCCAAACTAATTTGTTTGAGTTATAAACTTATGAGTAAATACCATTTCTGGTCTCTGACAAAAAACACGGACCCCATTTTGGTTCATAGAAAAAAAAGGTCATTTTTCGTCCATAAAAAAGACGAATAAGGGTCGATTGGTGGACATTTTGATCCCTCACAAATTTCTAAAATGTCATTTTTAGTCCCATAAAAAGGACGAATAAGGGTCGGTTTTTTTTGTCAGGGACCAAAATGGGGTCCGTGTTTTTTGTCAGGGACCAGAAAGGGTATTTACTCTAAACTTGTATATAATCTAATGATATACAACATATGATATGATCAAATAACTTATTTAGCTTCCCTAATCTCTCCAAAAAAAAAAGACAACTATGTCTTATATTTAGGACTAGAGGGAGTATATCACACCAGATGTGAGTTTGAATCTCGCTAACAATAGGAGGATTTGAAACAATTTGTATTTACTTATCCGATTCTAAATGTAAGAGCTTATTAGGGGTTGATATCAATCATATTAAATAAGACCTTAATTCATTTTATTGCTAATATTTATTATTTTTTAAAAACTAATTTACCTAACTTTCTTTTGCCTTAAAATTTATCTAACTTATAAACTGATATAAGTATTTTTAAAAGAAATTTTGTCATTGGATCAAGCCTTTTAGCAAATGAACAATCAAATCAACACTAAGGAAGGCAACATAGTTTCACTAAGGAAGGCAACATAGTTTCAGGAGGATCTACCTTTTTTTTTGTTTTTAATAAAAGGATAAAATGACATATAAAAGATTTAAAAACTTTGAGAACAACATAACGAACACAAAGAAAGATTACATAAATTCTGGAAAAACTAAAACAATTGGAAAAAATTGGAATAAAGGAAAACAAAGTAAGCAATGAAAAGATATCTTGACTAACGATTCCAAACTAAGCAGACTTTGAGACCTCAAGTGGAATGAATTGCTTTTGGATGCAAATAATATTCAGCTTGCTAGTATATATATGTGAAGAATGAAGAACGATACATCCAAAGAAGAGTTGCTCTTAAAAAAGGTTAAGTAGCAGATCCACCACGGAAGTTTTCACTGAGGAGCAATGTTGCTCTGAAAGTTTTTTCAGGTTCATTGGTACCCCAAACCGTTAAAAAAATAATGGTGACCGTTAAAAAATTGACGTTGATTGTTAATTTTTTAACTAAAAAGAATAACATTGCTACATTTTAAAACTTATGGGATGACATCGAGCCTAAAAAAAACTTCTAGGGCACACATTTCTACAAGCGTGACATATCAATTTTATTTTGTGAAGAAAAATGCAAGAGGATAAGCAATTCTACACCAAAGAATAAAGTGAAATTAAGTGTTTGGTGAACAACAAATTTAAATGTAGTATATAAAGATTGCTTTAATTTGGATAACACATGGTATCATGCACCACTAATGATATGAGTGAATGTGTGTGATCAAAAGAATTAATAAGATAGGAGCAAGTGTGACTATTTTTAATTAATGGAGGGTAGATCCAAAAATGGGACCATTCATTATGTGTAGTATGATTAGGAAGAAGCGCGAGAAATACGCAATAAAAAATGAAAAATATTTAAAATATATTAAAGGTACATTTTCTTTATTGGAAGGAACATGAAAGCTAAATTCACTTTCTAAAGTTGATTGACTGGTGGGAGCCCTTCATTTCTCTTTAAATATCACAAATTTCCTCCAAAGTTCTTCAATTTAAAAGTGATAGATACATCCATCGTCTTCTAAATATAAAATATAGTCCAACTGAAGAGAATTTTTTTAAAAAAAAAAAAAACAAAACAGAGAGCCTAGTTCAAGAAATTTATATAAATTTAAATGAAGATTTTTCTTCTTCACTACTACAAAATAGGGCTACAACGTCCTATTTTTTGCACTTTTGGCGTCCTATTTCTGCGAGACGTCTATCGTGGGGGCGTAGTAAGTCTTCACTTACGACGTCTAAGAAAAATTAGGACGCCGTAAGTTTCACTTAAGGCGTCCAAATATTAAATTAGACGCTAAAAGTGCCCAATTTAAAAAAAAAAAACCCCCATCGCAGAACAACATTGAAAATGAACATGAAGAAAGTCTATTAACATCTCAAAGTAGATTAATGTTTGCATATGAGAATGACACATACAACAACAATCAAGTCCATTTCGGGTAATATAAAAATTCTTACAATATCATCTCAATTCTTAAAACAAACAAATAGAAATTTCACTCCAACAAAATCACAGAAAAAAATCAAAAATCTCAGATCTCAACTTCAACAAAATCTCAGAAAAAGAACAAATAGATAGATACGGATTTAGAGATAGATCTCACCGGAGCTTCACACATTAGACACAGATCGAGCGAGATCGAGGGAGCACGGACGGAGGGAGACCACCGGCGTTTGGAGCTTTGACACAGATCCGGCGAGCTTCATCACGACCCAGGCAGATCCGGCGAGCTACAGAAGTCGGGGAGATGGTGAAGTCGATGGAGTTGGCTGTGGTCCGGCGAGCTACGCGAGATGAAAGAGAGAAGCCGATGGAGATGAGATGAGAGAAGGCAATGGAGAAAGAAAGTGATCGAAGGCACGGCTGATGAGAATCACAGGACATATTTCAATTAAAAAGAAGAAGAAGAGTCACGACTGATATATTTCTTTTTTGAATCACTTTTGACGTCTAAGTTTTAAACTTAGACGCCAAAAGTGATACTTTTGGCGTCTAATTTTTTATTTAGACGCCAAAGTGATACTTTTTGGCGCCAGACTTTTCATTTACCGCTTTTTTTTTTTTCTTTTTTGAATCACTTTTGGCGTCTAAGTTGTATACTTAGACGCCAAAAGTGATGCTTTTGACGTCTAATTTTTTATTTAGACGCCAAAAGTGATGCTTTTTGGCGCCAGACTTTTCATTTACCGCTTTTTTTTCTTTTTCGAATCACTTTTGGCGTCTAAGTTTTAAAATTAGACGCCAAAAGTGATTCTTTTGGCATCTAAATAACAAACTTAGATGTCAAAAGTTAGTTTTTCTCACATGTAATTACAAAAATGCCACCGCCTTTAGTTTTTACTTCCTTTTTTTAAAAAAGGACGCCTTTTAGAGACGCTGTAAGGCTTTTTTGTAGTAGTGCTTCCATCTTTATGAATTCTTCTATAATAATAGAAAATCATTTTAAATCCATCATCCATGCATGCATTTATAAAAGTTACACTATTCATGAGTCTGATTAATTTCAATTTTCGAGTTTTGTATAAATGCATGAAGCTCATTATAATTTAAATCTAAATAAAATATATTACCCGTAATTAAAAGTTTTTCTCTGCTTTTTCTTTCATCACGGTTGATTGTTTGAAAAAAAAGATGTCATTCAGATGTTATTTTCCATAATATGTAACACCTAGCTACGTTTGAGCTTTTGTTGTTATTTTAACATTTATTTGAAATTAAACATCGAACAGAATAAAAAAAAAATCTTTAAAGTACTCGTACAAACTTTCAAAAAAAAATATAAACTGAGAGAGAATCATTGCAATTAGCTTGATTCAAAAGGCTAGTTTAACGAATTAGGTCCATTCATTCCCTACGCTCCATTTTTTTTTTTTTTAGATAACGCGACAATTTCATTGAAACTAGGGAAAATCATTTTGCAAGTATTTATATTTTCTCTTAATTTTAATTTACTTCCTATATGTTTTTCTCCCTTAATTAAATCCTTCTTTGATTTTGTCATGTTAGCATGGTTAACTCAGGTAACTTTAGTCTGCTAGCATTGTTTAACCATTGTGATGTCCCACGTCGGCTGAGGATGAGAATACAAGCTACATGTCTATATATCTCATTGATACATTTTAAAACTGTGAGGGTGACAAGAGCCCCCAAAGTGAACAATATTAAGAACGAAATGCTGAGATGTTACATATGATAATAGAATCAGGTTAGTTTGGGTTGATATGTGTTAATATGCTAGTAAAGATGTTGAGCTTGTAAGGGCTGGAGTATAATGTCCCACTTCCACTAAGGAGGGGATCAAAAGATGGTTTATAAGGATTTTGATACTTTCCTTCTCAACACGTTTTAAAAAGACATGACATAGTCTCTAATGCAGACAATATCGAGAGTGAGGTACAAATAATTTTACCATGAAACTAATGATCAATACATGTAAGATAATGGACCTGCCAACTTAATAAGTAACCTAGCAAGGCCATTATATAATAAAAGTCCAGCGGATCGCGGAAGCATGTAAGAAGTAACCTTACAAGGCCATTAAGTGATAAAGGTCCAACAGAAGCATATAAGAAAGTAAAGGCATAACACATCCAATCAATCATAATACTACTTTAACTTCTCTCTCTTCTTTTCAATCAACGGCTTAGATGAGCCTATGAGAGAAAAGGAGAAAGAAGATTATGAGAATATCCTCTCCCCATCCGTTGCTCCATTTCAAACCTTAATCCTATTTTTTTTAGTCCCCTTTAATTTCTTAGGCCATCAACATGACATGTGACCAATAGAAAATAAATTGTGAAACATATAAATAATCAAAGAGCCGAAAATATCAATAACACATTCTAATTAGATCACTGAATTTGAGAATAAAAAGCAGGGAAGGCGAATTATTCATTTAAAAGATCAGGTTTTAGGTCCACAAATAATACTAATACAATAAGTATTGGTAGCCTTGTGTTGCACGTAAAGTTCATATTTAATTTTGAATGGAGATAAACATTTTTATCTATTATATTTTTTTTGGTAAAATAAACTTTTAATATAGAAAAGTTGATATCTAGTGTGATTAAAAATAAACCATGAAATTATTTTAAAGAAGATGAATAAAAGAAACAAACCTCTTTTTTTGGAGGAGTTGGTAATTGGATGATTTGGTGATTATGGCCAAAAGACTGCAGAGGAGTTGCCTTAATTTGATACGGTTGGGCATGAACATGTTGCTGATTTGAAACATTTTGAAGTGATTGAGAAGTAGAAACTGGAACTTCCAAAGATTGGGAAGTTGGAACTTTCCTAGTTATTCTTTAAAAGGGTCTTGAGATTGAAATGATTTTTTTAATATTTAAATATAATGATATGTGTTTTGCCAAAAAAAAAAAGATAAAAAAGAAAGTTGCTGCACATAGGGTAATGTAAACAATAAAGAGAAAGAGCAATAACAGAGTAATATAGAGAACTAGAGATGATGAGATTGTCAATTATGAAGCCTTTCAAGGAAGAACTTGTGGTTATCATTATTTAAATATAGATGTGGAGTTAGTATGAGTAGAAATTATAAATTTTAACTACTCCCTATGTAACATCCTAGCTCCTTAGCTCTCAAAATTATCCACTTTAGGGTTTTATTACCCCTAATAATTTTAAAATGAGTTAAAAGGGAGAAGAAATCCAAATTATCCTAGCTCTCGTGCTTTGTTTAAGAAAACTGTGAAAATGAGGAGGATGTCAGGGGAGCGGGCCCGTTTGGTACGGGGAAAATTTAAGGAGGGAAAGGAATTTAAAGAAAGGAAAGGAAGAGAAGGGAAGATTGAGAGGAACTTAAAAAAGTTGAGCTGTTTGGTAGACATGGGAATATAAGTAAGTTGAGGGAAAATAAATTGTTTGTTAAGAAGAATTGGGTGTTAGTTAAGTGGGAACTTTAGGTAAAATTCCCACAATGCCCTCCTACAAAAAAAGCCAGAAAACATTTTTTGTTTGTTTTGTGAATTGGACAGAGAGTCAAACCAAATCGCGTCTTGGTGGAGAAAGAAAATTGTAACCAGACATGAAGGGATCTGCAACCGTGACGAGCATAACGGCTACCAGAGGTGAGAAGGACGTTGGACATGGAAGGAAATAGAGAGGGACAACACGAAATGAAGCAATCTGGTGCGGACATGAATATTGCAAGAGGAATAGGGATCAGTGAACAATGAACCCAGTTGCTACTTTGACGGGAAAAATCAAAAATCGATATTACTCAGTGCTAAAACCCTGAAATTGTGAAGTGGAGTTGGTAAGAAAAAATAGAGTTGCGTAAAAGCAAACCTCAGCATAAAAACCAATGCTACTGATGTTACAGAGCAAAATGAAGAAGTTATAATGTAAGCGTTAAGTTCGAACATACAAACTTTACAAGTACACACGTTCGAACGCATTATCTGACAGAATGACATATCAACAGAGCAAATGTGAAAATAATTGTAGGCAAGACCAAAGTCATTTAAGAGTTCAAATAATCATGGAAACATAAAATTTGCCAACCATTCATGGACAACAGAAGCATTCGGAAATCGGTTCTGACATTACCCCATAAATAATTACAAAAAAGAAACAAGACACTAAATAGAAGATAAGTTTTCCTTTTTGCCCAAACTAAAAAGTTGAAGTTCTTAATCTGAGAGAAAAGAACAAGATGAAGAAAAAGAAAAAGAAGAAGCAATACAGTATGTTCTTTTCTGTTCATTTCATAATAATCCTTCTGGAAAAAGAAGAAGATGAAGAAAGAAGAAGATGAAGAAGAAGAAAAAGAAGAAGCAATCCTTCTGGAAAGTTTTTAACACGCACAATGCACAATGAACAAAAAAAAAAACCATTCACATACCTCGATTCGATCTTGCTTGCCTACTCCTTCGATTGAAGCTTACGCTGTCGTCTCAACCTTCGTCTGCTCCTTCTTCCAGCTCCAAGCTCGATTCTGATTTATGATTTCATAGGGGCTTTTTAGTCTTGCTAATTCACTCTCCCGAGAAATATTTCAAGATCCCACCACTTTTGGAGGGAGCCCACTTTCCCTCGTTCGTGGGAGGGCGATGGTGAGAAGGTGACTTCCCAGGAACAAGCCGCACCAAACGGGTTTTCAAACAGGAACTATGTTAAGTTCCCTTTCCCTCTCCAAAGTTCTGCGAAGCAAACGGTCCTTCCATTTTACTTAGCATAATCACTGATTAAGGGTTGATCAACAACTAAGTAATGCGTCATCACTTGCCAAAATATACAAAATAAATTAGAGTATGCAAAAATGAGCCCTAACGTGGCAATATACAATCATCCAACATCAACCAAAAAGACAGAAGCACTACTTTTAGTAGAGTAGTCTAAGCTTCTGAGGTTTTCCCTGATGAACCCGCACGAGAACTATCACCTGAAAAATGTGGTAACCATCAATCCAACTTATTACGAATACTAATATGTGCTAATGAGGTGCCAAGTGGAACAATTTATATAACAAAGTATTAAAAATATAATTCACCAATATACTCGACATGAATTTTCATGTCGAAAATTCTGTATCAAAATTTTGTATAACAGTTTTCATTAACACAATTCTCAATATGCCTCCCACCAATCCAACCGAACCGCCTTATTTCCTCCGACTAGACCCATGGGCTAAGTTACATCCATGTTACTGGTTACTCGAAAGCTCACTGGTCATGTGATGAGATTCGGCCAAAATCTTCAGAGCACATGTCCTAGACCATGGGTCTTTTCCCCTCATTGAACTAGTGGGGTGTCGTAAGCCCTCATTGAACTAGTGGGCTAGTCCCTCATTGAACAGGTGGGACAATATAAAGCCAACCATCGTGCACCAATTGAGGCCTCACCACGTGGTGGAATAAATTACTCCATCTCTTCCCAATTCAACCCTTTCCATAATTTTCATAATAAATAACTCAACAGGAATTTTTCCAAGATTCATAAATAAATAAATAAATATATATATATATATTTTTTTTTCACAATTCAAATCATAAGGTTCCACAAGGCAATTTCTATTAAGATATTAATAATCATTTCACAAGATACTCACAAACAACATACTAATATACATAATAAGTGGAAAGTGGTTACCTCTCGCCGAAGCTAACTATTATCACACTGCTCCTAATCCAAGAGCTCAAACATACGCCAAAAATCAATCTATCACAATCAGTTTACTAACCATTAATAACTCTTCTAAAACTCTACATAATCAAAATTATAACTTATAATTTCATAAAATCAAAAATATACAAATTTTACTAATAATATATTTAGAATGCTTGAAGTAGGCAAATTATAACGGTACTAAAAAAATTAGGGAGACCATTGTAAATATTAATTCTCCTTTCGATTTACTAGTAATTAATAACTCCCTTTCTATTTATTAGTAATTTTCTAAATTATTTATTCCATTTTTACTAATAATAATAATAATTTTATTATTATTATTATTTATTTAATCAATTATTATAATTTATCTAAAATTATTTTAAACTCTCAGGGGCTATCCCAAGATTAAATATGTCATCAACACTTAAAATTAGGTGTTTAAATACATTTTATTATAAATGAAATAATACAGGAATAAGTTAGATTAGATCCTATTATATAGGAGTAAGTTGCATCAGATTCTACCCTTTTGATTTCATGATACTATATCAGCAAAATAATTTCCATTATATATATATATATATATAAAAGACAATTTTCTTTCTATTCTTTCCATGCGGAGAATAATTCTTTGTACCGAGCAAAAACAATGACCATAAAAAAATCATTTTCTTACTATTGGAAACATTTATATCTTAACAGCTATTTAACTCGGCTATTTCACTGGAAACATTTTATATATATATATATATATATATATATATATAGTGGACCATTCCCTCTCTTTTGTCCTATGCAGCAACAACACGCATATATAGCAAAGTATTTATTTTTATTTTATTTTTTACGTTTACACACACACACATCAACCTTCTATTTTATTTATTTATTTTTTCTCAAGTGCAGCAACAATATAGCAAAGTAACAATGATATGTGAGTACGCTTAAGGTCCTGTTATGGTTCTTGAAAAAGCTATCTTAGTATGGCTAATGCATGGGTTACAGGTCACTTCTACACAATAGCAAATTCTTTTTTTCTTTCACCTATATGCAGCGACGTGTAAAAGACAACAAAGCAATAATATATATATATAGTTAGTTTCCTTTTCTCTTTACATATGCAGCAGCCTTAGTTTCTTATCAGCAAGGCTTCAATAAATATAAATATTGTTCATGTATGCTATATTCATTCACTACCGCAAAACCTCAAGTTTCTCTTATTTGCAGCTATATACATACATGACAGCATAAGTTAATGCGCATGGCAGCAGGTCTTCCACTCTTTTATCCTATACAGCAACACCTATCTATGTATATATTTATATTCATTTGTTTTCTTTCTCAGTTTTCAGACACAGTCGCAGCGCATATATCAGTATTTGGTTTCTTATATACATTAGGTTGTACAGCGTTTCTATCATGAAAGTAAGTAGAAAAGGAAGATTAAGGTTACCTTTGTTTCTTTTCCTGGTTTCTATACCGAGCTGACACGAATG
Source organism: Acacia pycnantha (assembly GCA_025563575.1). Lineage (NCBI taxonomy): Eukaryota > Viridiplantae > Streptophyta > Magnoliopsida > Fabales > Fabaceae > Acacia > Acacia pycnantha. The sequence continues at coordinate 9,765,215 of JAMWYP010000005.1, read as the reverse complement.
AGAATGATCCCGGTTGAGTCTCCCTCTCTCCTCCTTAGTCTTTCTCTGGGTTCTCTACTCCAACGTTCTCACTCTCTCTTTCTCGTTCACTCTGTTTCCTCATTCTAAAACAGGGCATACACACAGCTCCAATGCTTTCTTTCTTACTTCTGGACTCTCTTAGCTTTCACTCCAACTCCATCTCGGTTAAGGCGACGTGAATGAGGATTAAGGAAAACAATATATAAGGGTGTCAAAAGGGTCCCGGCCGAGGAAAAACAAAACGACGGACCGAGAGGTTATGGACCGAGAGTTTATAAAGAGAGAGAGAGGGTTCTGGGATCGATGAGATCTCTGCTACGCCGAAAGTGAGGTTCAAACGTTGTGGAAGCATGGTCATTTGCGTGAACGGCGTTTTGTCTCTTTTCCTTTCCTCTTCCGTTGCGTTTCGAGCTTTAGCGCATAAATTAGATAAAGTTGTTCCACAGATATATTCATGTGGTTGCGTGTGTACAGTAGGTCGGAGAATAGGTGAATTGGCTTTTATGTTTTGGGTTGAGTATTGTGTTTCCTGGTCACCGTGTTGGAGCTGGAGGGATTTAGTGAATAATAGAGGATGGTTTGGTTTGGGCCAAGAGTTGTAAATAATGGGTTTGTGTATATATATAGGGTTGAGTTGGAGAGAAGCCCATTAAAGTTATCCCAGTTATCCTACTTGACCCTATAAGTCTCTTATTTGTAATTTAGGGTCATTACTCATTTAATTGTAATTATGATAAATAAATTATAACTTTAATCCTTACTTCCATTTAAGGATTTTTCTTTCTCAATTAATTTCTATAAACCATAAAATATTGATTCCATAATTTTTAGGCCTAAATTACTCCTTACTTGAATTTACTCTTTTTCCCAAAATAAACTAATTCAGGAAAAATAGAATTAATCCATTATTTAAATTTCAAAATAATAGAATTAATCATAGAATTAATCCATTATTTTAAAATATGCAATCACACTCACATAAACTGAAATGGATTATCAAATTTTATTTTAAATACTAGTTAATTTTTCCATAACATAAAAAAAGTTAATATAAAATATTATTAAATCTATAACAAATCATATTATTTACGGGATAAGATTTCTCTAACATAAGATTTCTATAACAAATCTATAACACTTTTTTTTCCCCCTTTTACCTAATGCAATTCATAAGCAGAATCTGAATTATTGGAGCTTATGCAAAACGAAGTAACCGTACTTTAAATTTAGAACTATGTTGATATAATAATGAGGAAGACTGGCCAATTGCCTCCCATTGACTGAAGAAATATTGTTACTTGGGGTGGTGACGAGGGCAAGCTCCCAACTAGTTGGATCAAAATTTCTAGTTTGAGCAGCGCTTGAGACAAAAGTTGGTGCAGTTCCTGTAAGCAAAACACATCCATTACCTACTGTTCTTGAACAGGTAATTCACTGTCTTTTGAAGCTAAAGCTTCTTCTGGTCAGCATTTCAATTGAAGCTGTTGATAAAGAACAAGATATCAGTCGTACCAAAAAAAAAGATAAATAAGATTTATAATTTTCAAGAAACATTTTCAGGCAAACACAAAGAAATACCTCTCTTAAGAGAGGAAACTGAAAATTTCTAGCAAGTTCTAATCCTTTGCAGACTTCGTAGAAATCTCAGAGACTAGCAACCAACAACAACTCAGGGCTTTTAACATCAGGATCTTGAAGTTAAACTGCAAAAGCCTTGTAGGCTGCTTCGGAAAACACAGTCTTGTGCCATACGGAAAAATGGCTAATGCCAAAATATATTCATCAAAACATCCCAAAAAATTCTAAACAAACTACTTTGTAAATTATGAATGAACTATAAGCCAAGAGGATCTTTTGAAAAACATGGCTAAAGCCATACGAAAGCCAACAAATATTGTATCACATAAATTCTAGCAGCAGCTCCTTCTGGCTGAAGTTGTAGCACACATTCAATCCCTACAATTGAGAAGATGCAGAACACGAGAGCAATAAACTTCCAGAAGAAAATTGAATTAAATCAATTCTAACCAAACTGATATGTAGAAATACAGTGGTCAAAACAGATACACAAATATAGAAAATTGAAGTTAATAATCAGAAACTAATATCCACAAGTTCAGCCACATTACCTGTCAACCAATAAGCCGATAGAGCAGCTGCTGCAGAGCAGGCAACTGCACCAGGAGCTCCTCACTGTCCAAATGCCTTGTCCTACTACCCTGATAAAGCTTATCAGAAATATAACAGTTAAGAGTTTAAGACCCACAAGGCTGTATATTTCTTAATTAAATAAATGTTCTTTATTAATAGCAATTCTAATAAATCTACACCAATCATTGCAAAGTTCATAAAGATGTCAATCAGAAACATAAGCAAACCAAATAGGAACCATAGACAACTAAAGTCAAAGAAAAAGAAGCAAATGGTGTTTATACGTTAGACCCAATCTTGGAGAAATCATTCGGTTATCTGGGGTGAGTGCATAAACCGCATTTGCATAAATAGAAATCAACTTATCAGTTAGAATAACAATTGGATTTTTATATCTGAGGCATGTTTAGCAAGATAATGTAAAGGGGAGACGAACATAGATCATGAAAAAGAGACACCAGAATAAGATGCAATATGGCATCTTTTTTATTGTTGGCCAACAATGATATTGTTATTGTTGTTGTTGTACTTCATATCACCTCTCTTTGTCTCCTTCCACAATTCAACCAAGCATACACCCAGATTTTCATCATTTTGAGCGAGGTTTCATTATTGCTTAAAAAATTTGACAAAGCTTTAAGTCTGGCTAGTAGGACGTTCAAAGAGTAAATAGTATCTGATATTTAAACTCTGATACAGCCATACAGGTCTGACGAGCTGAAAAACAAGAAAGATAATGCACCAGGAAGAATACAATTATAGATAAGTATAATGAAAAAAATATTCATCTAATCTATCAATCTTCTGTTTTTCATATATCTCTTCAGTTCCAATCAGATAACATCATTAGATGCCACAAACTTGAGGTTTGACTTGTTATTAGTAAAGAACATGACTTCCTAATGAAATTACCTTCTCCTGTCTTTCGGCTGGCTTGGGTAGACACTCAGCTTCAATGTCATACTTCTGAACCCGGAAACATTCAAGTATTTCTTCAGAGCAATCCCAAGCTGCAAGTAATTCAAATCAAAATACATATATATGCATAACATTAGACTAGAGTTTGATGGATCAGAGTTTTAAGCTACGGTTGATTACACATAAAATCCTAATTATTCATGGAAGAAAATGTAAAAAAATGAAAATAAAAGAAAGAAGAGAAGCAGAACCAGCGGTGGAGGGAGAAAAGAAGATTTTTGACTAATTTTCCCCTTATTAAATAACTATTTACTAAAATGGTCATGTCTGGAAACTATTAACCCATTTGCCCCTGTTTAGTCGACTAATCAATGGTTTAGTCCACTAAAACGCCGGCCAAATTTTTTTTTTTGAAAACCCCGCGATTTAGTCGACTAAGCCGTAAGTCTTAGTCGACTAAACCAGTATAGAGGGGTTTTTTAAAAACCCCAATCGCGGCATTTGGAACCCTAATGCACTAAGCACCCCTTTCCCCTTCCAATACTCTCTCTCTCAGTTTTAGTGCGGCCCATCAAGGTTTAATACCATCCCACCTTGTTGAAGGTATAATTGTTGTGTAATCTTTGTAGTTTCACTTTGTTAAGCTTTTGTTTTTGTTTGTAACCTGAAACCCTTCCTTTTGCAGCTCCCAAATTCCGGTGTGAAGGATGAGTTCAAGTCCAAACACGCACGTTACTGTCCCGATGTGTGGGCGCAATTTTTTTAGAAGACAATGGCTCAGCAAAGCCAAACTTGGAGCAATAGTTGAGGGACGCCGTCCAAGAAAAGTAACTACCAATGAACTTCTTGAGAAAATACCACTCAAAGAAACTCAGAAAGACGTAAGATTCCGTAGAATTATTTGCAATAGAATTAGATTCTGATATTCTTTTATTGTTCTTTAATTTATTAATTATTATTAAATTAATTATTAATTTATGAAAGCACAAAACGCAAAAAATCAGGTTAAGTATCCAAGTGTTGATTATGATATTCATAGACTATACCAAAACCGTAGTTATTAGAACTTTATCTTGGTTTATGGTCATCCTTGCATTTTTAAGTAATTTTCCGTTAGCTAAGACAAAATTCCTTTTATATACCTTGAATGACTTAAAAGCACTTATAAAAAGTTAAAACAAACCAGCACTTAACAAGAGTAAAATTGGTTTGGTTCTCAGTTTCTAGCCGCTCGTATAATTGTGCTGTAAATATCTTTAATTTTTTGCCCTCAAGTTTTGAAAAATAGGAAAAATTTGTTATGCTCTTCATCTTATATTGCTTTTGGTTCTACCTTTATGATGCTTACAATAATATCTCGACAGTGAATTCAAAGTGGCACAGAGGTGAACATAGAGATGCAACGTTGATGAAAACAAACCAACAAACAATGCAGAGGTCTAACACCGTTGAATTTTGGAGGAGAAGCTCATCAGAGCTTCAAATCCAAGTACAAGCCTCCCGTTTCGTCATTATTGGAATTGCCAGTTTCTGTTTGTACAACTTCTTCCTCTTCTTTTATAGGGAAGCTGTGCATGTTGGAGAAGCAGCATAGAGTTTCCAGAGGTAATTTATTAATATAATAAATTACAACTACTATATCTAATAACAATTAATAAATAATAAATAAGACAATAAAACAATAACAAGAGAAATACCATAATCTAATTTTACTCTAAATAATATACAAGTAAAATACTATAAAAGAGGAAGAAATACAAAATATCTTATAGAATAAGAAGACACTTGTTAGGATGGGATGAGAGAAAAGGTAAAAGGGCATCTTTTATATTGTAAGAGCCCCTCAACCTAAAGAAAGACACTTGTTCGGATGGAATGAAGGAAAGACATAAAGAAAGACACTGGGATGAGATGAGAGGAAATGTATAAAGAAAGACACTTGTTGGAATGAGATGAGAAGAAAAGGTAAAGGGGCATCCTTCTACATTGTAAGAGCCCCTCATATAAAGAAGCCAATGATGTGGGACTTTTTCATTCAACAAATTTTTTACTTTGACAAATTTTTTAGACATAATTTAATAATATAATAAATCACAACTACTATATCTCATAATAATTAATAAATTAAAGAACAATAAAAGAATATCATAATCTAATTCTATTGCAAATAATTCTACGGAATCTTGCGTCTTTCTGAGTCTCTTTGAGTGATATTTTCTCAAGAAGTTCATCGGTAGTTACTTTTCTTGGACGACGTCCCTCAACTATTGCTCCAAGTTTGGCCTTGCTGAGTCATTGTCTTCCAAAAAAACTGCGCCCACGCATCGGGACAAGACGTGTGTGTTTGGACTTGAACTCATCCTTCACACCAAAAGGAAGGGTTTCAGGTTACAAACAAAAACAAAAGCTTAACAAAGTGAAACTACAAAGATTACACAACAATTATACCTTCAACAAGGTGGGATGGTATTAAACCTTGATGGGCCGCACTAAAACTGAGAAAAGAGAGAGTATTGGAAGGGGAAAGGGGTGCTTAGTCGATTAGGGTTTCAAATGCCGCGATTGGGGTTTTTAAAAAACCCCTCTCGCGATTTAGTCGACTAAGACTTGTATCTTAGTCGAATAAATAGCGTTTTGGTCGACTAAGACTTACGGCTTAGTCGACTAAATCGCGGGGTTTTCAAAACAAAAAAATTGGCCCGCGTTTTAGTCGACCAAACCATGGATTAATCGACTAAACAGGGGCAAATGAGTTAATAGTTTCCAGACAGGGGCATTTTAGTAAATAGTTATTTAATAAGGGGAAAATTGGTCAAAAAGCCGGAGAAGAGAAGTTCGACGCCATAAGATGAAGGAGAAACAATATTGGCCTGTTTGGAGAGATGTTTTAAATAGCTTAAAGCCAAGAAAAAAACTCCAGTAGAAAAAAAAAAAAGCCTTAAGTGGAGTGTTTGAGTTGAGCTTAAGTTCACTGGGCTTTTTTCGAAAAAGATAATAAAAGTCAGTTAAGGAAAAAACTCATAGGGTACCAACAGGTGGTTGGTCCAGCGGAATGTGGCGCTGGATTCCCTTAAGAGGTCTAGGGTTTGAGCTGCGGTAACGCACTTATAATCCACCTTATATGAAGCTACCATTGTTGGGAGGGTCGTCCTTGCCACTATAAAACCAGAATCCGGATTAGTCAGAACCGAGGGTTATGACGAACCGGGTAGGATACCAAAAAAAGAAAAGCTCATACGGTAGCTTTTTCCAAAAAGCTCTAAGCTTTTTGACATGGGCCCCGCCACTTCTACCACTATCAATTCAAACACAAATCATATTTACAATCTGACTTTTTTCCTACCGGGCTTTTGTAAAAGTCAAATAGAAAATAAGTCACCGCTCCCACCGCTAATCCAAACAGACCAATAATACTCCTTTAAAAATAAGAGTCAACTTTTGTTTTAGAGAGATTTGAGAAATTTAATTAACCTACTTAATTGTATTATATGTTGTGTACCTTTATATTATATGTCAATATATAAGTTTGGAAAAATAGTTTTGAGAAAATAATAAATGTAAATATTTTAAAATAATTTAATTAGACTTTTTAATATCTCTTAAAAAATCAACTTAGTTTTATATTTAAGACCGGAAGAAATACGTCAATTAGGTTATATGAAATCACCTCAATTTAACAATTTGTTTGAAAAATATTACGGAAAAGTATCTAATTTTGAACCTAACTTCTTAATTAATGGACATAAATATTTTTATTTATTATGCTTTTCGGTAAAATAAACTTTTAATAGAGAAAAGTTGGAAAATTATAATTTGGAATTATATAACTCCTTAATTTTATAATATAAACTTTTAAATTTTGAATAATTATAATCCTTAATTTATGGAGATTCGTTTGAGAAATAATAGAGAAAACACAAATGATATTAATTAGGAGCTAACGAATTAAACGATGTTACTTAAAAATAATTTAATAATTTTATTACGATTACAAGTATTAGAGAATATAACAATGTAATGTAATGGTGTTAGTAGTGTATTAGAGAAGATATTTATAATATTTTGAACTCTTGATTATAATAAAAGATCAGAAGTACTTTATTGAAAAGTTCAGATAAATTTGAGGACTTAAGTACTCCCTCTCTCTTAGATATACAGAAATTTCCTCTTTGCTTTTATTTTCTACATTATATCTATATTGTTTATTTTCTTGGTAGTTGTTTCCAATACACAGATCTTGTTTGCTTCCGGACGGAGTCTACATGCACAAACAAATGTGGGTTATATATTAAGGCAAAAAAATAAACTGATACAAATTGTAATTTGCTTTCCATACAAAATTATTGATTTAGGCTTTGGTGGCGTACTACAAATTATAATTTGCTTTCCATACAAAATTATTGATTTAGGCTTTCCACGTGTTCCGGATTTTTTAATATTGCTTAAAAAATTTGACAGGGCTTAAGTCCGGGTAGTAGGACGTATAAAAAGTAAATACTAACTAATACGGGGGCAGCTACGGTCCACTGCAGTGGACCGTTCACTACCCCCCAAGGCAGTGAATAAAAAAAAACAAAAACAAAAACAAAAAACAGGCAGTGAATACTGCCTTGAGGGGGCAGTGAAACTGCAGTGGACCGAAGCTGCCCCCTCCCTCTACATATACATATTTGACCTCCTTTTTTTTTTTTTTTACTCTTGTCCTTCAGCTTAACTGATAAAGGGATCGAACACTCTCACTAAAGGGGGGGTTCGATCCTGGAGTTGGTTAAGGCGTTGGGGGAGGCATCCTAGGTGATGTAAACTTGTGGAAACGCAGGCTGAGGTGAATGCATGTGTACTCTCAGTCCTGTACTCCTTGGGCGCTAAAGTCACAGCGCCCTGCCCTTAGGTTGTAGGTGAACTCAACCCCTCTCCTAAAAATTTTTTAGCAAAAAAAAAAATTTATTTGACTTTTTTTTTTGGGAGATTAAATAATCCAAATAAACTATTTAATTATATCATATGATGTGTATCTTTATATTATATATTTGTTTATTAATCAAACTAATTAGTTTAAATTTTAAAAAAATAAGAATACTCTAAAATAATTTAATTAACTTCCTCAATTTCTCAAAAGAAATCTAAAGAAAGTATCTGATATTAAAACTCTGGGCCTGCCAAGCTGAAAAAGAAGACAGATAATGCACCAGGGAGAATACAATTATAGATAAGAATAATGAAAAAAATATTCATCTAATCTATTTTTCATATATCTCTTCAGTTCTAATCAGACAACATCATTAGATGCTACAAACTTGAGGTTTGGCTTGTTCTCCATAAGGAACATGACTTCTAATTTCTAGACGTTGGAAGGATTACTTGTCGCACCTACGTGGTTAGGTGACAATCCTCACGATTCTAAATAAAAAATAGAGTTGATTTTGTTCTTTTAAAGGGATCGAAGAATATGAATAATTTACTTAATCATATTATATATTATGTATTTTTAGATTATATATCAGTTTATAAGAAATGATTAAGAAAAAATGATAAAATTAAATATTTTAAAGTAATTAATTAAATTTTGTAATATTGGCAAAAAAGTCAAATCCATTTTGTATTTAAGATTGGGAGGAGTACTACAATTATATTATATGAAATCACCTCAATTTGACAATTTGTTTGAAGAATAATAGGGAAAAGTTGAAAAAATATCTAATTTTGAACCTAACTTTTTAATATGGACATAAACATTTTTTCTCAAATGAACTTCTAGACTTGTTTGAGAAATAATAGAGAAAACATAAATGACATTAATCAGGAGCTGACGGAACTAAGTAGTGTTACTGAAAAATAATTTAACAATGTTACTACGATTACAAGGATTAGAGAAGATAACAAAATGTAATTTAACGGTATCAGTACGAGTATTAGAGAAGATATTTATAGTATTTTGAACTCTTGATTATAATAAAAGATCAAGAGTGCTTTATTGAAAAGTTCAGATAAATTTCAGGACTTACGTACACACTCTCTCTTGAAATATTTTACTTGATAATTCTACTTATTTCAAATATAAACAGAAACAATTCAATGTGGATCATAGTATTTGAAAATAATATCTCAAGGCCTACTGCCACAACATATCAAAATAGTTTTGATGTGGAAAAGAAACTACTAGATATATACAATTTCCCTTTTTGCTTTTATTTTCCACATTATATACTATATTGATTATTCTTTTGGTCGCTACTTCCAATACATGTTGATCTTGTCAGCTTCCGGACGGAGTCTGCACAAACAAATGTGGGTTATATATTAAAGCAAAAAAGATAAAAGTAATACACATTGTAATTTGTTTTCCAGCTGTTGAGCCATCATGGCTGTTTGGACAGTCTGTGGCAGAGATATGTTGCTTGATGTGGTAGATGAATTTGCTTGTTGTTGAGCCATCATGGTCATTTGGACTGCCTGTGGTAGAGAGATGTTGCTGGATGTAGTAAACGAATTCGCTTGCCGACGAGCCATAGAGGCTATATTGACAGCCGACGATGGAGCAAATGGATTCAGGGTAGGTGCTCCATACATTGCCTGCGGATTATGACCCATATTGTTGTTCCTTTTCTCTGTTGCTTCATATTCCGATTTGTTACAACAACCTTGGCAGCTACAGTTTTCGCCACATAATTCTCCCGCAGCATAACATCCACAATGACTATTAAAAGAAAGATCACATAGATAAATAAGTACAAGTGATAATACCATAATTATATATTAATACAAACTTATAAATTAAATAGGCTTACCGCTTTTGACATTTGTTGACCTTACATCCGCATCGCTTGCTAGATATCTTTTGCCTGTAGAGAGATATAATAAAATCATTTTGAAATTTTTAGTCTTCAATTTTTCGTCAGTTTAAACAATCCTTGGCAGTAAATCACACAATTTTTTCTAGTGTCTTTAGCGAAATCAAATAAATTTCACAAAGAGATATCTAGTATGATTAGAAAACCACGAAATAGTTTTAAAGAGGATGAATAAAAGAAACATACCTCTTATTTGGGGGAGTTGGTGACTGAAGAGGAGTTGGCTTGGGTTGATATAGTTGGGTATGAACAAATTGCTTATTTGAAATATTTTGAAGTGGTTGAAAAGTAGAAACGAGAACTTCCAAAGACTGTGAAGTAGGAGGAGGGTGTTGTTGAGTTGGATGTGGTGTAGGCTTTGAAGACTCAACACTGTCACTCAGATTATTTGGTAAAGGTAGGACATCACAAGTGGGTGATCTTGGCGATTCATCATGCCTTTTAAAGAAAGTTTCAAATATGGGATCCTGAAATTCAAAAATAACTGTCACATATTAATATTTCATCTATGTATATTATTCATAAGTGATATTATTATAAGAATCTGAATAGTACCGGTATGATATGGTGACGGTGTCTTTGAATCTGTTTGAGGATTTGTTGTGAGCTCATCTCGCAGTAGAGGGTAATGGCGGGACACCTCCATCCATTGGAATAGAATCTTCAACCGGCTCCTCCTAAAATGGAAATAAATTGTGGTTAACATTATTCAAATATAGATGTGGAGTAAGCATAAACTGAGTAGAAATTATACATTTTAAAACTACTCGTTATATAACATCCTAACGCATTGCTCTCAAAATTGTCCGTTTTAGGGCTTTATTATCCCGTCACGATTTTAAAACGCGTTGAAAAGGGAAGACGTCAAGATGATCTGGAGGAGGGAACAAAAGACGTCTTATAAAGGTATTAATACCTCCCCTCTTGACACATTTTAAAACCGTGAGGGTAATTAAGCCTCAAAGCGGACAAGTTTGAGAATGAGATGTTGAGATGGTACACCATAAGTCTAATAATTTAATGTTTTTTATAAGAGTTTTCTTAAAGTTAATGTAATAAATATACAAGAACAACAAAGCTTTGTCCCACTAAGAAGAAAATGTAATAAATAAACGGTTTTTTTTTTTAAGAAAAAAAAATATTTTCTCATATTATTGGAAATTAATATAATTATAAAATTGTATTTTTCTTGTGATGCACGTACAAGATAAATAATAGTATGATGAAAAACAATTTTATATTAAAGATTTAAAATACAGTACCGGCAAGACAGGGTGATCTTGAGTTGAATCATGGGGAGGGTTTGTTTCAGACTCAACTGCATAATCATAATCGGTAGACTCGTCGAAAAACTTTTGAATATCATCTAGAAAAATGTTATCAAGTGATAAATTTTGAACATCATCTAGAAAATTGTTATCAGCTGATAAATTTAGAAGATCGTCACGGAAAACTGTCATCAGGTGATAATTGTATCTGAGTATCATCCATTCTCAAGTAATAATCTTCAATTGCCTGAAATTAAAAATTAATTCAACGTCATTCATCTATAAATATTGTTGAAACGTAAGGTAACTATATAAAAAAAAAATTAATATATTATTGCACGAAGTCAGTGGGCCTTTAATTCAATATTTAATTCTAAAGTTTTAGGAGTAACAAAAGAGTAACGAAACGAGGAGCATAGACAAAAAAGAAAGAGTAACAAAAAGAAAGCACAAGTGAAATAATATTGTAAATGTTTGCTAAAAAATTAACTAATAATAACGATGCAACTTTTTAAGGAAGTACATCCCACGGTCTCCCTCTCAAAATTATCTATTTTGGGGTTAAAGCTCTCAAAATAATTAAGCCTCAAAGCGGAGAATGAGATGTTGAGATGGTACACCATAAGTCTAATAATTTAATGTTTTTTATAAGAGTTTTCTTAAAGTTAATGTAATAAATATACAAGAACAACAAAGCTTTGTCCCACTAAGAAGAAAATGTAATAAATAAATGGTTTATTTTTAAAAAAAAATTATTTTCTCATATTATTGGAAATTAATATAATTATAAAATTGTATTTTTCTTGTGATGCACTTATTAAAGATTTAAAATACAGTACCGGCAAGGCAAGGTGATCTTGAGTTGAATCTTGGGGAGGGTTTGTTTGGACTCAACTACATAATCTGAGACTCGTCGAAAAACTTTTGAATATCATCTAGAAAAATGTTATCAAGTGATAAATTTTGATCATCATCTAGAAAACTGTTATCGGTGATAAATTTAGAAGATCGCACGGAAAAGCGTCATCAGGTGATAATTGTATCTGAGTATCATCCATTCTCAAGTAATCTTCAATTGCCTGAAATTAAAAATTAATTCAACGTCATTCATCTATAAATATTGTTGAAACGTAAGGTAACTATATAAAAAAAAAATTAATATATTATTGCACGAAGTCAGTGGGCCTTTAATTCAATATTTAATTCTAAAGTTTTAGGAGTAACAAAAGAGTAACGAAACGAGGAGCATAGACAAAAAAGAAAGAGTAACAAAAAGAAAGCACAAGTGTAATAATATAGTAAATGTTTGCTAAAAAATTAACTAATAATAACGATGCAACTTCTTAAGGAAGTACATCCCATGGTCTCCCTCTCAAAATTATCTATTTTGGGGTTAAAGCTCTCATATTCTTAAATCGTGTCAAGAGGAAAGTATAGCATGTTTTTGAAACCATGTGGAAAGTATCAAAACCCCTCATAAAGGGTTATTTGTTTCCCTCTTTAGTTGATGTGGGACTTTAAAATCTAGTACCCACTGCCTAAGAAAGGGAGGGTATTAGTTAATGGAGGGATCCCCTATTTCTCTTCCTCTAAAATATGTATCCCTATATTTTCATTTTCACCATTTTTTCTAATTCCCTTATTCTCCTCTCTTCTTCCTTTCTCTTTCTCAATCTTTCCCTATTCTTTCTCTTACTATGCAACATAGAGATTTGTCAAGATAATATAAAACAAGAGTTTGACTTTAGTTATAACGTGGTAGCCACGAATTCATATCTATCCATTGAAAAGAAAGTATAGCATGTTTTTGAAATGCATGCAGAAAGTATCAAAACCCCTTATAAAGAGTTATTTGTTTCCCTCTTTAGTTGATGTGGGACTTTAAAATCTATCCCTTAGAGGGCCACCCTTTGCATATCAATTGTCTACTTTGGGTTCTTATGTAATAAATAAGAACAATGTAATAAATAAATGGTTTATTTTTAAAAAAAAAATTTATTTTCTCATATTATTGGAAATTAATATAATTATAAAATTGTATTTTTCTTGTGATGCACTTACAAGATAAATAATAGTATGATGAAAAAAAATTTATATTAAAGATTTAAAATACGATGCGGCAAGGCGGGGTGATCTTGAGTTGAATCTTGGGGAGGGTTTGTTTCAGACTCAACTACATAATCAGTAGACTCGTCGAAAAACTTTTGAATATCATCTAGAAATAAATTTTGAACATCATCTAGAAAACTGTTATCAGCTGATAAGTTTAGAATATCGTCTGGAAAACTATCATCAGGTGATAATTGTATCTGAGTATCATCCATTCTCAAGTAATCTTCAATTGCCTGAAATTAAAAATTAATTCAACGTCATTCATCTATAAATATTGTTGAAATGTAAGGTAACTATTAAAAAAGAATTACAAAAAATATTATTGCACGAAGTCGGTGGGCCTTTAATTCCATGTTTAATTCTAAAGTTGCAGGAGTCACAAAAGAGTAACGAGGAGCAAGACATAAAAGAAAGAACAAGTAAGAAAAGAGAGCAAAGGTAAGTAGTAATATATAAATGTTTGCTCAAAAAGTAACTAATAATAAAAGAAAGAACAAGTAAGAAAAGAGAGCAAAGGTAAGTAGTAATATATAAATGTTTGCTCAAAAAGTAACTAATAATAAAAGAAAGAACACGTAAGAAAAGAGACCAAATACACTTGCTAGTTGGTACCTTTTTTAAGTTTTATAACCCTATCCCTCTATTTTCTTTTGCAATTTAACTTATAAAATTTTTCCCTCTACCCCCAGCCCCACCACCAAAACCCTCGTACCGAAACTAACAATCTATTGGAAATGTAAAGTCTCGCATGCCTCATAAGGGTGCATCCAACGAGGACGTTGGGTCCCAAGGGGTCTGCCTTATAAGGGTGCATCCAGCTTTAATGACTCAATTAAGAATTTATTTAAGTTTGATGACTCAAATAAGAATTTATTTGAGTTTGATGACTCAAATTAGAATTTGATTAATTCAACCGTCTTTCTATCTCTTATAAAGGGTCTTTTGTTTCTGTCTCTAACTAATTTCAGGTTGGAGGCAGTTCTGAGAATTAATTAAGTCCCAAAACAAACAAGACTAGCCATGTTATCAATCTCAAGAAGAAGGAGAATTAGCTACTCACATAGTTAAAGAAAAAATAAAAGACGAAGAGAAGAAAAAGATTACACCAGAGTCACAGTAGGTTAAAGAAAGGAAGAAACACAAAAAGAAAAAGAGAAGTAGAAGATGGCACTAGAGTAAATTAAAGAAAGAAAGCGAAAGAAACAGGGAAAGAAGTAGGTTCAAGAAGGAGAAGCACAGTATAGGTTTACTTACGATGGAACTCTTGAGAAAGTTGGAAACTCTTCTTGATGACAATGGAAAAGTAGAGAGGAGGATGATAAGAGAGGAGATTAATATATATAAGGATGACAACCGAACACACGAGACAATAATTGTCAAATGGGTCCTACAATTTAAATTACAGATATTGCTACGACAGAATAAGAATAGAAACCTATAAATTTAAACCCACATATGCGTATGTTATTTTTTTAAAAAAAAAAATTTGCACATAATATTTATTAGAGTAAAATACTCTAATCACCCTTCTGTTTTACCTTAATTACACGGACCTCCCCTCTATTTTGAAAATATACCCTTTGGTCCAAATCATTAACACCATTAAAGAATATTCTAAAAAGATTCTTCAAGTATATTTTTAAATTAAAACCATGTTAAAATAAAAATTATACCAATTCCCTAATTTATCTTTTAATATTAATGTTCATTAATGATCTATTTAATATTTTAATAAATTTAATTTATAATAAGTTTTAGTAGTCTTTTTATGTGGTAAATATTAATAACTTGTTAAAAATTTGAGTAATTATTTTTAAGAATATATGTTTAATGAAATATTCTAAAAAATTAGAATTATAAGATATTAATATGCGAATCACATAATAATATCATTTTATAATTATATAATATATATGAATGTATGTATGAGATTAAACAATTAAATTTATCAACAAATTAAAATATACAATGATAAACTTAATTATCTTTATAATATGATAAATTTAAAAGTATGACAAAAATATAAAAATATATACTAATTTAACTCTACTCTTTAATCCCTCCAAAATCGGTTAAATTGCTCCTATAATTAGGACGGGAGAGAGTAACACGTTAAGAGGAAATGTATTCAAACTTTTATACTGTGTCTTTTTTGTTTTCCTCTCCAACCGAGCTAGGACTTTACATATTTAATTTAACAAAAGTTTTAACCAGTAAAAGCAATTTTAGCATGCGATTTTTCCCCCCAGAAAAAAGATGTTACTGGACCTCCGATAAATATAGGACATATTTAATTTTTTTAAAGAAATTACATAAATTACTTAATTATATTATAATAAATTATGTATTGTTACATTATATATATTAATTTATTAGTCAATTTAGAAAACAAAACAAAAACTCTAAACAAATTTAATTAGATTCTTTAATCTCTCTAAAAAAAATCAATTTTATCTTATATTTTAGAGCCAGTATCTAATATTAAAAATCTGAATTATCAGATTGAACTATCATATTTTATTTTAAATAATAGTTTATTTTTCCCTAATATAAAAAAATAATATAAGATATTATTAAATCTATAACAAATCATATTATTTACATGATAATCTAACATGGGAGAATATCTGATGTCCTAAAAATACAAATCCTACAAGAAAGATACGCAAATGATTTTGAGTTGAATTTAAAAACTAATTAAAAAAAAGTAGGGTTAAAATTTTTTATTTTTATTTTTTTACTCTTTTACCATACATCTTCCCTTTATTTAAGTTTTATAACCCCATTCCTCTATTTTTTTTAAAAAATCTAACTCATAAAATTTTTCCCTCCCCTCCTCACCCAACCAAATCCCTCGTACCGGACATGACCTAAAGAAAGATATCTAATGTCCTAAAACTCCCAATCAGATTATGCACCAACCCATGTCCTTAAAAACCATTCCAGTCTAAGAAGTTGATAAAACCAGCACGCCAAAACATACATCAATTTCATGAAATGCATGAATAATTAGAAAAATATGGTAGAAAACTATTTACTTGTGATTTTAAGAATCATAACATAAATCAATTTCATGAAATGTAGAGACATGCATGCTTTTTTGACCTTTTACCTAATGCAATTCATAAGCAGAATCTGAATTATTCGAGCTTATATGCAATCCAAGTAACCATACTTTAAATTTAGAACCATGTCGATGTAATAATGAGGAAGACTTACCAATTACCTCTCATTGACCGAAGAAAGCTCAATGGGAATCATATTAAGGTTAAACAGAGAAGCATGCACGTTAAATCAAAACATGAAACCACTGCAAGCACAAAGAAACGCCTCTCTTAAAACAGGAAACTGCAAATTTTTAGGATAGAAATCTCAAAGACTGACAGCCTACAACGACTTAGGGCTTTTAACATATGGATATTGAAGTTAAACTACGAAAGCCCTGCTGGCTGCTTCGGAAAACACAGTGGCTAGGCATTTGATAAAAATTACGTGAAAAATATCACCTTATGTTTATAGATATCAAAGGCTGTAATGGCCTCATGTCTGGGCATCTCAAAAAACTGCAAAGAAATCACAATTATTACTTAGAAATACAACTTACAAGTGTTTTATAAAAACTTGATCCACAACATATGAACATGTCAGTTTACCTTATTAATAAGATTGATAGTTCCATCTTTAATAGCACAATAAATCTTAAAGCTCTCTTTCAATACCTGTATTTAAGGACCAGGTCAATGTGAAATAATACAACATTGATAAGAACTATATATCCAAACGCCATATAACAAAATTAAGATGACATATATACCACCAATAACATAAATAAATATTACTAGAAAAAAGAAATAAGAAAAGGCATTTACGACACCTCACTGAGCAACAAGGCAATCAATAGTTGCAGTTCCTAATAAATCCTGTAAAAGAGATCACTTCCTTCTAAATTTACAATTTCCAGCAACAAATCATTTAAACATTTGACCATCAAAAAAAATTGTGCATGAAAAGGACACCCTTCCCTATGACAGGTATATTAGATGCAGATAAACAACTTATTATCACCATTGAAACGGTACCAATAGCAATTCTAAAAAATCTACACCAACCACTGCAAATTTCATAATTATGTCAATCAGCAACATCTTCAAATCAAATAGGAATCATAGACAGTTAAAAACAGGAAAAAAAAAATGGTGTTTATATGTTAAACCTAATCCTTTTTTGGAGGAATCATTCAGTATATCGGGTGAGGTGTGGTGCATAAACCACATTTCCATAAATAGAAATCAACTTATCACTTAGAATAACAATTGGATTTTTATATTTGAGGCATATTCAGTAACGCAGTGCAAAGGGGAAGTAAACATAGATCCTGAAAAAGAGACCAATATGAGATGCAATGTAATTTCTTTTTTTTTGTTGGCCAGCAATGATATTATTGTTGTTGCTGTTGTTGTGCTTCATATCACCTCTATTTTTCCCTTTCCATCATGCAACCAAGAATACAATTTGACAGAGCTTTAAGTCCGGCTATTCTAAGCATAAAGAGTAAATAGTATCTAACATTAAAACTCTGATATGGGTCTGAATAGCTAAAACACAAGAAAGATAATACACCAGAGAGAATTCAATTATAGATAAGAAATATAAGGGGAAAAAAAATGCACATTTTCTACTAGTCCTCTGTTTTTCACATATCTCTTCAGTTCTAATCAGACAACATCATAGATGCCACAAACTGAGAGTCTGAGATTTTCATCATTCTGAACAAGGTTTCAATATTGGTTAAAAAATTGACATAACTTTATGTCTGGCTAGTAGGAAATAACGCAATTCTAAGTATAAAGAGTAAATAGTATCTGATATTAAAACTGTGGGTGTTTCATTCTCACGATTTTGTCTCACTGATTAATAAGATGAGTATGGGCTAAGTGCCCCATTTTTTACCCCAAAAAAAACTCTGATACAGGTCTGACAAGCTGAAAAACAAGCAAGAATAATGCACCAGGGAAAATACAATTATAGATAAGAAGCATAAGGAAAAAAATATTCACGTCTTCTATTAGTCTTCTTGTTTTCGTATATCTCTTCATTTCTAATCAGACAATATGATAGATGCCACAAACTTGAGGTACTTGTTATCAGAAAAGAATATCACTACCTAATGAAATTACCTTCTCCTGTCTTTCGGCTGGCTTGGGTAGACACTCAGCTTCCACGTCATACTTCAGAACCCGGAAACATTCAAGTCTTTCTTCCAAAAATAATGCATAAGTACGAACCAGCAATCCCAAGCTGTAAGTAATTCAAATCATAATACATTAACATAACATTAGATTCGAGTTTGATGCCGGAGGATCATTCGGCCGACAACAAGAGATGGGCGCTTTTAAACAAATTCCAGACTCTGCTTAACATTACCGTCACCAACAACATGCTTTCTTTCTGCTTACTAGGATCCAATAACGGATATTGCAATTCACACTATACCGCTCGAGCAGAAAAAGGAAAAATACAGAATCGAAATTCCAATAACAAAATTACACCAGGTTCATAGTAATAATTTAAAATGGAAAAGAAAAGAAAAGGGCACAGCTAGAATAGGGCTTGAGGGGTTTACCTCATCATCATGACTCTGAAGCGGCGGGCGGCGGCTTTCTGCAGAGAATCATGTTCACAGGGGAGAAAATTCCGGTGTCGCCCCCTTTGGTCAGATAGTCGGCCGTATTGAATAGCATCTCGTGAACATCCACAGTCCCTTGGGGTGCTATTCCCACTGAGGCCAGCACCGTGATGACGATGTGCTTCGGCCAGTACGCGATCCTCCCCATCTTCAGCCTCATCCACCACGGCTGAGCCGGTGGCTTTGCTAGATCCCGCTCATTCACCACCTCGAACCCCACCTTACGCGCCGTCTCTTCGATGTCCGCCGAGCATCTCAGCCCCGGCAAAGCATCCCCTCTCTCAATCCCTTGTACCATCTCCACGTGTTCCGGATTTTTTTAATATTGCTTAAAAAATTTGACAGGACTTAAGTCTGGTTAGTAGGACGTATAAAAAATAAAGGGAGAATTACGCACAGGTCCCAAGGAAGAGACTTTACTACAATAAAGTCCCTTGAAATCATGAAATTACACTGAAGTCCCTAGGGACTTCTGTGTAATTAATTCATATTAGTAAAAGACCTTATTGCCCAGAGGCTATTTACAACAGGAAAAGTATTGATTTACAACAGACAAAGTATATATTTACAACAAAGTTTCAAAACCAGGGTTTTTTCCATTTCTGACTTCCAGAGGCTATTTACAACAGAAAAAGTATTGATTTACAACAGACAAAGTATATATTTACAACAAAATTTCAAAACAAAGGTTTTTTCCATTTCTGACTTCCAATGCTATTTACAACAGGAAAAATATAAATTTACAACAGACAAAGCATATATTTACAACAAAGTTTCAAAACCAGGGTTTTTTCCATTTCTGACTTCCAGAGGCTATTTACAACAGGAAAAGTATTGATTTACAACAGACAAAGTATATATTTACAACAAAATTTCAAAACCAGGATTTTGCCATTTCTGACTTCCGAGGCTATTTACAATGAGACAAAGTATATATTTACAACAAAATTTCAAAACCAGGATTTTTTCCATTTCTGACTTCCAGAGGCTATTTACAACAGGAAAAGTATTGATTTACAACAGACAAAGTATATATTTACAACAAAGTTTCAAAACCAGGGTTTTTTCCATTTCTGACTTCCAGAGGCTATTTACAACAGGAAAAGTATTGATTTACAACAGACAAAGTATATATTTACAACAAAATTTCAAAACCAGGATTTTTTCCATTTCTGACTTCCAGAGGCTATTTACAACAGGAAAAGTATAAATTCACAACAGACAAAGTATATATTTACAACAAAATTTCAAAACCAGGATTTTTTCCATTTCTGACTTCCAGAGGCTATTTACAACAGACAAAGTATATATTTACAACATAATTTCAAAATCAAGATTTTTTCCATTTCTGACTTCCAGAGGCTATTTACAAACGGAAAAGTATTGATTTACAAAAGACAAACTATATATTTACAACAAAGTTTCAAAACCAAGGTTTTTTCCATTTCTGACTTCCAGAGGCTATTTACAACAGGAAAAGTATAAATTTACAACAGACAAAGCATATATTTACAACAAAGTTTCAAAACCAGGGGTTTTTCCATTTCTGACTTCTAGAGGCTATTTACAACAGGAAAAGTATTGATTTACAACAGACAAAGTATATATTTACAACAAAATTTCAAAACCAGGATTTTTTCATTTCTGACTTCCAGAGGCTATTTACAACAGGAAAAGTATAAATTTACAACAGACAAAGTATATATTTACAACAAAATTTCAAAACCAGGATTTTTTCCATTTCTGACTTCCAGAGGCTATTTACAACAGACAAAGTATATATTTACAACAAAATTTCAAAACCAGGATTTTTTCCATTTCTGACTTCCAGAGGCTATTTACAAACGGAAAAGTATTGATTTACAACAGACAAACTATATATTTACAACAAAGTTTCAAAACCAAGGTTTTTTCCATTTCTGACTTCCAGAGGCTATTTACAATAGGAAAAGTATAAATTTACAAAGACAAAGCATATATTTACAACAAAATTTCAAAACCAGGATTTTTTCCATTTCTGACTTCCAGAGGCTATTTACAACAGGAAAAGTATTGATTTACAACAGACAAAGTATATATTTACAACAAAATTTCAAAACCAGGATTTTTTCCATTTCTGACTTCCAGAGGCTATTTACAACAGGAAAAATATTGATTTACAACAGACAAAGTATATATTTACAACAAATTTTCAAAACCAAAGTTTTTTTCCATTTCTGACTTCCAGAGGCTATTTACAACAAATTTTCCGAAACACTTAAGAACTAAGTCTGGGCCGTCTCACCGACTAATTGCATCACACGCGTGGAAAAGTCAGATCGGATTCCGAATTAAATCTGTCAGTCACTTTTTTAGGGTTCGTCGGCACCAGCATGAATTTCAGTCATAGCTCCGAGAACCAGAGATACTGTTGTCTGTGGTCGGAGAGAGAAGAAATCTGAAAGAGAGAAGAAAAAGGGAGAGAGGAGAGAGAGAGGAAAGAGAGAGGAGAACGGAGAGAGATGAATTGGAAGGAAGGTCAAATTGGTAATTGTACATTCACAAATAATTACAACCAGGTCCCTTGGGACTTCTGTGTAATTTCATGATTTTAAGGGACTTTATTGTAATAAAGTCTCTTCCTTGGGACCTGTGCGTAATTCTCCCTAAAATAAATACTAAATAGTACTCCCTCTACATTAGAGCCGGGAAATCGGGCCATGTCCATCGGGCCGGCCCGTTTAAGCCCTGGCCCGCCAAGGGCCGGGCTTGAAAAATGGATAAGATATTTGAAATTGGCCCTGAAGGGCCGGCCCTGGAGGGCCTCGAGCTTAAACGGGCCGGCCCTGCAGGCCCTTTTCACTGTAGCTTTTTCTTTTTTTCCTTCTTTAATTTATTAATTTATATATATATTGTATTTTTTATAGAGTTATTTATCCATTTAACTACAAATACATAATAACTATACTCTAATTTTATGATTTGGTTTATTATTTGTTGCAAATAAAGATTATGGATGTGTTCATTGTGAATATAGTTTGCTTTTGATTATGAATTAATAACTATACTTATTTGTTGGATGATTCATGTTGTAATTTACTAATTATATTTCTTTTAAAAAAATGAAGAAAAAATAGTTAAAATTTGGAATAGTAATTTTCGGGCCCTGGAGGGCCGGCCCTGGCCCTGGTGCTCTCGGGCCGGGCTTTGAAAAACAGATGTTTTTCTTACCTCAGGCCCTGGAGGGCCGGCCCTGTTAGGCCCTGGCCCTTCACGGGCCAGCCCTGGAGGGCCGAGCCGGCCCTGATTCCCAGCTCTACTCTACATATACATATTTGACCTTTTTTTTTTTTTACTCTTGTCCTTGGTTTTTTAATTAGTAAATGGGTCGAACACTCTCACTAAAAGGAAGGGGTTCGATCCTGGAGTTGGTCAAGGCGTTGGGGGAGGCATCGTAGGTGATGTGAACTTATGGAAACGCAGGCTGAGGTGGAGACATGTGTACTCTCAGTCCTGTACTCCTTGCGCGCTAAAGTCATAGCGCCCTATCCTGGGCTGTAGGTGAACCCAACCCCTCTCCTAAAAATTTTTTAGCAAAAAAAAAAAATATTTGACTTTTTTTTTGGAGATTAAGGAATCCAAATAAACTATTTAATTATATCATATGCTATGTATCTTTATATTATATATCAGTTTATTAGTCAAACTAATTAATTTAAATTAAAAAAATAAAAATACTCTAAAATAATTTAATTAACTTTCTGAATTTCTCAAAAAAAAATCTAAAACAAGTATATGATATTAAAACTCTGGGCCTGCCAAGCTAAAAAAGAAGACATATAATGCATCAGCGAGAATACGATTATAGATAAGAATAATGAAAAAAATATTCATCTAATCTATTTTTCATATATCTCTTCAGTTCTAATCAGACAACATTAGATGCCACAAACTTGAGGTTTGGCTTGTTCTCCATAAAGAACATGACTTCTAATTTCTAGACGTTGGAAGGATATGCCACGGTCCAACACTTGTCGCACCTACGTGGTTAGGTGACAATCCTCTCGATCCTCAATAAAAAATAGAGTTGATTTTGTTTTTTTAAAGGGATCGAAGAATATGAATAATTTACTTAATCATATTATATATTATATATTTTTAGATTATATATCAGTTTATAAGTTAGGTAAAATAGTTAAGAAAAAATGATAAAACTAAATATTTTAAAGTAATTAATTAACTTTGTTAATATCAGCAAAAAAGTCAAATCCATTTTATATTTAAGATTGGGAGGAGTACTGCAATTAGTTTATATGAAATCACCTCAATTTGACAATTTGTTTGAAGAATAATAGGGAAAAGTTGAAAAAATATCTAATTTTGAATTTAACTTTTTAATATGGACATAAACATTTTTTCTCAAATGAACTTCTAGACTTGTTTGAGAAATAATAGAGAAAACACAAATGACATTAGTCAAGAGCTACGGAACTAAGTGGTGTTACTGAAAAATAATTTAACAATGTTACTACGATTACAAGGATTAGAGAAGATAACAAAATGTAATTTAACGGTGTCAGTACGAGTATTAGAGAAGATATTTATAATATTTTGAACTCTTGATTATAATAAAAGATCAAGAGTGCTTTATTGAAAAGTTCAGATAAATTTCAGGACTTACGTACATTCTCTTGAAATATTTTACTTAGTAATTCTACTTATTTCAAATATAAACAGAAACAATTCAATGTGGATGACAATGGGGCCAGGAATTCTCAGCTTGGTGGAGCATCATGGGTCGTCAGATGAACAATGAGGCGTGAATGGGTTAACAGGCGCTAATAAGAGGGGCTAATAAGAGCTTTAAAAAAACTCCTCTAAGGAGTTTTTTGGCTTTTCTCTTCATTATAAAAAAACAACTCTTTTTATTATAAGAGCTTTTAAAACCCTGTTTGGCCTAACTTCTACTTATAAGGAAAAGATAAGTTAAAAATAAGATGATCTAAACAGGCACTAAACAAACACTTGTTGCTTTATTTTTTTGTTGATTTGTAGTTAGGCTACTAAAAAAACTTAAATTTCATTAACTTGATCTTGAAATTTAACAACTTTTTAACCTTTAGTTAATATATATTACACCCATGAGAACAAAATTTATACAATAATAACTGAAAATAAAATTGTATATTTATATGAAAAATTTAAGAGTAAAATACATCAACATCTCCTATGTTTACTCTAAATCACAGAGACCTCTTTTTTATTTTGGAAGCTAATATAAAGCTCTCTTAAAATTTAAACATATGTTACACAAACCTCCCTTATAATTTTGAAATTCAACTTTCATCAATCCAACGGTTAGTTAACCGTTAAATCATAACATTGACTTGTTATTTTGACCAAAATCTCCTTCCTTAAAATAAATATTTTTAATAATCATGTATTCTTTGCCAAAAATAATATTTTAATGACACATATTTATCCAAAATCTTAAAATAAATTTAATATATATTGTTAATTTTTTTGACATACTGATGGATTGATTACATATTTCAAAGTCAATTAATTTTGTCATTATATATATATTTTTCAATAAATTTAAATGTTTAATCTCATTTATTTAAAATCTAATTTCTTAAATATATATATGTTTAATCTCATACTTATGTTTGTAAAAAAAAAAAAATTACTCTAGTTTTTTATCAAGTATTTTCACATATGGTACAATTTTTCTAAATTTAGTAAAAATGTTTAATAGATCATTAATAAATATTGATGTTGAAAGATAAATTAGGGATTTGTTATACTGAGGGGTAAATTAGTAAACAAGATTTATTTTAACATGTTTTTAATTAAAAAATATATTTAAAGAATATTTTTATAATATTATTTAACAGTGTCAGTAGTTTGGACTAGAGTGTATGTTTTCAAAATAGATGAGAGATCTGCGTAGTCAAGGCAAAACAGAAGGATGATTAGAGTATTTTACAATGTAACTTATAGATAACATAAAAAACTTGATTCTCTATTTTTTTTAATTATAAAGGTAAGCTGGATGTCACGGTCTCACTGTGAAGAGTCCCACATCGGCCAGGATGAGGAAGGTTTCTGGGGCATATATAATATGGAGTGCGCCTCTGCTATTAGCTTAAGCTTTTAACACGATGGTTAGTACTCCTCAAAGTTAAGCATGCCTAGCTAAGGAAAATCTCAGGACGAGTGACCCTCTAGGAAGTTTCCAATGGAGGTTGACCATCACTCGGTGATGGGCTGTGGTGGTGGGCCCGTGGATGGAATAAGGTGGGCCGCCTCTCCCGTGGATGGAATGGGAGACCCTTAGTTGGCGATGGGGCATCATCACCAGGATGGGTGGGCCCCTGTGGATGGAATATGGTGGGCCGCCTCTCCTGTGGATGGAATGGGAGACCCTTAGTTGGTGATGGGTGGGGGAGCTTGTCACGGTCTCAATGGGGATCCTTAGTCAGTGATGGGGGCATCAAGATGGGTGGGGGAGTTTGTCATGGTCTCATCGTGATGAGTCCCACATTAGGCAAGATGAGGAATGTTTCTAGGGCATATATAATATGGAGTGTGTAACGCCCGTCCTTTTGACGCCCTTATTAATCAGAGTTATCGCGCACAGGCATCGAAATAATTTGGACGACTTAATTGCGGAATAAATCTTTAACAAAATAACTTAGTTCGAAAACATGAGGATGAATTTTTTCGTGATTCGAATTCATCCCATAATGGGATGTTAATACATTATTCCATAATAGACGAATGATAAACGATAAAGTACACTCCATCTACCTATATTTTTCCAAAAGGTTCCATCTACTGTAATCCTTACAGCTGTATCTTGCCTCTTGATCCCGAACCACTACCTGTCTCTTTCATGCAGCCTGGAGTTCAATTGAATGAACCCCATGGGTAACAGTTAATCTCATATGCAGGTATGAAATATAAATCACAGTATAACACATGTATAAGCATAGAGTAATTCACAATAAACAAGTCGCACTATTAACCGCAACTAACAGCCAAGGACCGCAGCTCTTTGGAACACGCAGCTCCATTTTAGGACACGCAGCCCCAATCCATAGCTAGGATACACATATGCAAATTATCTAACAACCATGATCAGTCATACATGAATACATACAAGCTAACGAGATAACAGTTACCCACCTCAAACTTGAATCCTTAACTTTGTCCGGAATTGTTGGGATCGGTAGAGGTGTCAAGATATACCTATAAACGTTTACCATTGTCATTAGTCACTTTTTGCATCGCAAAGTCACTAACTACACGAATTATGGATTAACCACATTCCCTTAATTTCCTACTTTCAGACTTAACTTTAAATTCTCAGAATTTTCATTAACTTTTGAAAATTCATAATTAATTCACTAGATCTCCGATTGGGGTGATTCAAATTTCTATGTGACACTAATTAAGTCTAGTTTCATAGAAAAATAATCACTAGGCTTATTAGTTGCTGTATCATTCCCAGATTTTCGTTCATCCTTCTCTGTCCAGAAAATAGTTCCAGGATAATAGGTCCATTTCAAAAATTCATATCTCTTTGGATACAGCTCCAAATGAGGCTTGGGACCTATCAAATTAAATCTCTCTGTGTCTACTATATATCTGGAGAATTTAACATTTGTTTAACTTTGTTTACTTTGTCCGAAATGCAACGTCATTTTGTTCCTCCAGAATCATACTGAAACTTTCCAGAATTTTTAGCTCAACTTCCAAAAATCATATCTGGAGTTATAGACCTCATTTTTAGGTGATCTAAAGCTCATATTAAAGGTATAGATGTGTACTAAAGACCCACAAAATTTCAGGTTCAAACAAGGTCATTTACCCTAGTTTTTACCCTACTCAAAACGACTGTTCCAGTAGCAAAAACTCAGTTTTCAGAAAAAGACAGCAGCTTCTCTTTCAACAATTTATTTAGACTTCCTTAAGCCTTCTCATTCTACAACTTGACTCCAACACTTCTAAACAAAGGTTCTAGGTTCAGTTTATGCTCTTTACAGAATGGAATACCACATAATACATGCATATACTTGTCTATCCCATTTTCTTAACCATTTATGCAACCTCTTTTATCTTCTAATGGTTCGTGAGGCTATAAGACACCAATCTGGAATTTTAGACGTAAGAGACATGCTCTGTTTCAACTCCCTTACAACAGAGTTTCAACGTGCAGAAACTTATAAGAGAGGAAGCTCAAAGAACTCACCTCGTTTTACACTCAAGCTTGCATGCACGTTCATTTCTCGTTCACCTCGTTTTCTATTTTCTGTCTGGCGGTCTCTTGCTCCGTTTCTTTATCCTTCATAAAGTTTTCCTTTCTTATTCTCACAGTGCTTTCGGTGAAAGGCTGAAACGAATGAATGGAGAAATGGGTGTCGACCGAAACTTCTTCAGCACCTCCTTTCTCTAGTTCTTCCTTCCACTCTCAGTTTCACCCTCTCCGTCCCTTTCTCTGTTTCTTGCTCTCATTCTCGTTTCTGCTCCTGCGTTTTCTGTGGGAGACCGAAGAGAAAATGAACGATAACGAAGAAGGGAAATATGATTCTGTCTGAATGGTTTAACTGCTGAGTTCAAGAGACGAAGGAGCATGGTTACATACATATAATATAGGGACCCTTGGACCATTCTGAGGAAAGAATGACGGACCAGAGGTGTATTACACAGCGCTGGGCTCGAGGGGTATGGGAAGGATCTGGAGAAGCATGGAGTTACTGTTGCGTGTGGTCTCTGCCTCTGATTACGTGATTGATGTCATGACCGAATGAGATAAGCAAATCCAGGGAGTTATGGAAATCTGATTTGTTGATTGTGTTATCAGCGGTTTTTTCCGTGTAGCAGGTGTGTATTAAACAATCTCATTCTCTGCGTTTTGGTGTTGGGCCGAAGAGGAAATAACAGATTGGGGAGTATCCGATCTACAGGAGTGAATGAAGAGGAGATAAATGAGAAATGGGAGCTGTAGTCGTATGGGCCGAAATGGATATTAAATGGGTATATGGACGCAGAATAGGTTCAATTATATGGGCCAAATTTAATGAATGGTGAAGGAATTGGTATTCTGGACATATATATACATGAGCACGTGGCTTTGAAGAAAATAAGGTGCTGCATCTTTCCTTGTCCAACTACTAACAGAATATCAAGTTGAAACATTATGCATAAGGGCCCACACTTAATACCACTATTTCTTATATTTCCTTTTCCTCCCAATATTGACCCATTAAAATTCAAATAATTCTTTCTTCAAAAATTAAAGGAAAATATTCCTTGACCTTATTCAAAATAACCCATATGACATATTGACTTAAATGTCACTCCTCATAAACAGGGCCTAGTAGTCTCCCAAAAATAGGCTAGTTCTCAAGTCTTTAGACTCAAAATTTGGGATGTTACAGAGTGTGCCTCTACTATCAACTTAAGCTTTTATAGCACAGGGAGAGAATCTCAGTGTAATGCCCAGATAATTATTTATCTTAAATATTATATTTTGATAAATAAATAGGTGAATATGTGGTCTCAAATTTATGTATTGTATTTCTAGGAAATTTTCCCTAGAATTAGAAGAACCAAAGGCTAAATTTTCTAGATCTTATTATAGATCATAAAATACCCTAAAATTTATCATAATCAAGTATAATCTTAATTATGTCTTAGGAGGCAATTAAATACCTATTTAAAATAGGAAAGTATATTGTCTCTAATTTTAGTAATTTATCTATTTAATTTCCTTGGAATTTAAAGAGGCAAAAACCCAATTTTATTTAAGGGAATATAAGTTACCCTATGATTTTTAAATTAATGCATGGAGCATAAATGATCAAAGTAAACTCAAAAGTTGTGAGGAAATAATTAATCCAATTAAAGAAAATTTCCAACAATTAGTAGATAATTAAATCTTTATTTATTAGATTAATTTCAAGAGCTTTCATGATTAATCTAGGAACCAATTGTATTTAATAAATCACATATTAGGGATGTTAATTAAAGATTAGATATGGAGGGTTAGGATTAAACCTCATAAATCTAGATCTAACGGTTTAAAATCAACCATAAAGTTGAATCCATGTGAAATGAAATCAACCAATGAGGGAATTTCCTTTTAAAATAATATAAAATTAATTAGTTAAAAAAAAGGAGGGGGCCGAAATGTGTGTGTGTGAGAGGAGGTGATGTGGAAGCTTTAGGGCCAAGCAAAATGAAGAAGATATTTTGAGTTCCAAAAGCTATTAGGATTAATTCAAGACTCAAGTAAATGAGAACCGATAGAAAATAAATTGTGTACTGAAATATGTTAACTATAGATCAAATATAAGGACTTATTATAAACAAGTGTATTTTTAGCTCGAAGTAGGTTATCTCCGAAGTCATTTCCGTAACTTTCGGGATTTATCCTAAAATGACTAAAAGGCTAGTAAAAACCTCAAATTGAATCATAATTCTTGTTATTTCAAGTGCTTCTCAAGAGACTACATAAACTTCAAACTTTATCTCTAAAAATATTTGTGATGTATAAAGCATATGCAAATTGAAACATGTGAAAGTGTTTGGCCAACAATGCAAAAAGTAAAATAAGAGGACATGAAGAGGCCAACAAGGCCTGAAGAAAAAGTGAAGAGATGAGAGAGAGAGAGTGGGACATTTTGGATGAGGTGGAGGGTGAGGATGAGAGATGGAAAAAAAAAACCTAGATCCAACGGTCAGAAGCTGAGGAGAGAAAGTTCAATGGAACTACCAAAATGCCGTAGCATTTTCCTATAAATAGGACCTTCATTCCATTTCAAATCCTCACACCAAATTCGAATCCTAGAGAGAAGGTAGTGAGAAGAAAGAGCTTCGGAGAAGGAGGAGCATAGTTCTTGGTAAGTTCTTTTGTCCTTAGCTTTTAAGTTCTAGTCTTTAGTTTTATAGTTCTTAGTATAAATGCTAGTTAGATCTAGGAAGTAGGGAGTAGAATTCCTATTCTTGTTTTTATGCCTCATTGCATTGAAAGATGCCTGACAAGGTAAAAACATGATAGGAAGTAAGTTTTGAAAGTTGGGAGTCAGAGTAGCGAAGCTCTGACGAAATTTTGTCGATTAGCGATTTTCTAAAGTCAGGGGTAAAATGGTCATTTGTGACTAAAATATCTGTTAGGATATTGATTTTGAATTAATAAATACGATATTATCCTTATAGGATATTTGTGATCGCAGTCCGACCGTCAGACGTACCGTATTCATCGACGAAGGTACGGACGCGTACTGTAACCTTAACTCTTATGCTTGTTGTATGTTTATATATGATAGTTGTATTCATAGACTAAGACTTTGTCTTAGATCTTTCATTTTACATTCAGCTATATACGGGTTATGGTTATGGTAATACCGTTAAGTTTTCCTAGCGCTGAGGACATGACCGTACATCGTGGCACTGGTGAATAGTGCAGGCTGTACATATGTGATTATGTATTTCCTACATCTGTTATGGGCTTTTGTAGTAATTATGCTGAAATGTCATGAATATCTGTCATTCATATACTGTTTACATAAGCATGAGGTTAACCGTTACCTGAGGTCCGGTGGGCATTGGACCTCAGCTCTTACTGTAGCCTCAGGATCCAGGGAATACAGGATCGAGGACAAGGGTAAGGAGCCAGCGTGAGAATCAGACGGAGACGTTGTTATTTTGTTATGTATTTACTTTTGTGTTAAATACTCGGATGAATGTACTGCCGTATGAGCAGCCAGATACACTGTAAGCAATGTTATTCAGTTACTCTTTATTATGAAAAAAATTCCGACGCTCAACTCTGATCAAAACACTATGAAAAACGTTTAAGAAAATGAGGTGTTACACTTAGGATATGTGACCCCTTGGAAAGTTTCTTGTGGTGGGGTGCTTCGGGCGTCACTCGGAGGCCGGAGCTTGATGTAACTAATAACTAGGATAAACTAAGCACCCCTCACGGAGCATGAATTAACTAATAACTAGGATAAACTACCCAAGAACATCTATTTCTCTATCCTATACTGTCCTCAATATAAGATCTTGTTGGTGCAAATTGTACTACATATGATAAACTCCCTCCGATCCTAATTATAGGACTATTTACCTAATTTTGGAGAGATTAGGGATAATAGTTAAATTACTTAATTATATTTGTTTCCCAAAATGTCATTATTTAAAATTTAAAATGACATTCAGCTATTCTGATTCTTTGTTCTTTGTTAGACCTCTCATACCTTACACACAACTTCTCCGAGCTCTCACAGAGTCCGGGGTCGTCAATCTCCCTTAACAACTTCCAGTCTACTTTTGGAGGTTGGAAGTGTAATTTAATAGTGATGCCATTATTAAATATGACAAAAAAATTATTTAATTAAAAAAATAAAAAAACAGTAGAATTGAGGTATATGTGACATTAATGAGTTGCAATCATTATTCACTTTATAGAATATATGGGTGCATTATTAAATTATTATTAAGAAAGTATCAATAGTGGTATTTTGGGAAGAAATTGATAAAGATTAAAACTTTGTCCTATAATTAGGACCAAAATCAATTCCTAAATATTATCCTATAATTAAAACTGGATGGAGTATTAAATTAAAGACTGGAGATAGTAGTAAATATGATTAGGGGAGTACTAAAGTTTAAGAGGATCGTTGATTCTCTTCAATATTTAATTTCAAGAATCAAAAGAGATTTTTAAAAACAGAAAAAAGGAAATTACTAACAGCTCCATAAATATATATATAATCAATGAGATTCATGTACTTTTGAATTAAAAATGATATGTAGATACTAGATATACATACATTAAATGTTTGCATATTTTTAAAAGTGATAGATACATATAAACTGAGAGAGAATCATTGCAATTAGCTTGATTCAAAAGGCTAGTTTAACGAATTAGGTCCATTCATTCCCTACGCTCCTTTTTTTTTTTTTGATAACGCGACAATTTCATTGAAACTAGGGAAAATCATTTTGCAAGTATTTATATTTTCTCTTAATTTTAATTTACTGCCTATATGTTTTTCTCCCTTAATTAAATCCTTCTTTGATTTTGTCATGTTAGCAAGGTTAACTCAGTTAACTTTAGTCTGCTAGCATTGTTTAACCATTGTGATGTCCCACATCGGCTAAGGATGAGAATACAAGATGCATGTCTATATATCTCATTGATACATTTTAAAACTGTGAGGGGTGACAAGAGCCCCAAAGTGAACAATATTAAGAGCGAAATGCTGAAATGTTACAAATGATAATAGAATCAGATTAGTTTGGGTTGATATGTGTTATATGCCAGTAAAGATGCTGAGCTTGTAAGGGCTGGAGTATATATAATGTCCCACTTCCACTAAGGAGGGGATCAAAAGATGGTTTATAAGGATTTTGATACTTCCATTCTCAACGCGTTTTAAAAAGGCATGACATAGTCTCTAATGCAGACAATATCGAGGGTGAGGTACATATAATTTTACCTTAAAACTAATGATCAATACATGTAAGATAATGGACCTGCCAAGTTAATAAGTAACCTAGAAAGGCCATTATATAATAAAAGTCCAGCGGAAGCATGTAAGAAGTAACCTTGCAAGGCCATTAAGTGATAAAGGTCCAATAGAAGCATATAAGAAAGTAAAGGCATAACACATCCTTTGCTCCATTTCAAACCTTAATGTCCAGCACGGAATGACACCAACATGGAAGATATATTACAAATGATAACAGAATCAAGTTTGGATTGATGTGTGATGATGTGTCAGTAAGGATGCTAAGCTTGTAAAGGGTAGAATATAATGTCTCACTCCACTAAGGAGGGGATTGAAAGACATCTTATAAACTGAGCAAAAGAAAAAAAAAAAAGACATCTTATAAGGATTTAAATACTTCCCCCCTCAACGCGTTTTAAAATCGTGAGACGTTGCAAAGTCTCTAATGCGGAAAATATCAAGAATGAGACACAAATAATTTTACTTTAAAACTAATGATCAATACATGATATGATAATGGACCTGCCAAGTTAATAAGTAACCTAGCAAGGCCATTATATAATAAAAGTCCAGCCGAAGCATGTAAGAAGTAACCTTGCAAGGCCATTAAGTGATAAAGGTCCAACAGAAGCATATAAGAAAGTAAAAGCATAACACATCCTTTGCTCCATTTCAAACCTTAATCCTTTTTCTTTAGTCCCCTTTAATTTCTTAGGCCATCAACATGAATGTGACCAATAGAAAATAAATTGTGAAGCATATAAATAATCAAAGAGCCGAAAATATCAACATCAACTCTTCGATTCTAATGTTTAGATCACTGAATTTGAGAATAAAAAGCAGGGAAGGCGAATTATTCATTTAAAAGATTAGGTTTTATGTCCACAAATAATACTAATATAATAAGTATTGGTAGCCTTGTGTTGCACGTAAAGTTCATATTTAATTTTGAATGGAGATAAACATTTTTAT
Organism: Acacia pycnantha; assembly: GCA_025563575.1. Classification (NCBI taxonomy): domain Eukaryota; kingdom Viridiplantae; phylum Streptophyta; class Magnoliopsida; order Fabales; family Fabaceae; genus Acacia; species Acacia pycnantha. The sequence continues at coordinate 9,731,728 of JAMWYP010000005.1, read as the reverse complement.
CTATTATATTTTTTTTGGTAAAAAAAACTTTTAATATAGAAAAGTTGATATCTGGTGTGATTAAAAATAAACCATGAAATTATTTTAAAGAAGATGAATAAAAGAAACAAACCTCTTTTTTGGAGGAGTTGGTAATGGGATGATTTGGTGATTATGGCCAAAAGACTGCAGAGGAGTTGCCTCAATTTGATACGGTTGGGCATGAACATATTGCTGATTTGAAACATTTTGAAGTGATTGAGAAGTAGAAACAGGAACTTCCAAAGATTGGGAAGTAGGAACTTTCCTAGTGTATTCTTTAAAAGGGTCCTGAGATTGAAATGATTTTTTTAATATTTAAATATAATGATATGTGTTTTGCCAAAAAAAAAAAAGATAAAAAAGAAAGTTGCTGCACATAGGGTAATGTAAACAATAAAGAGAAAGAGCAATAAAGAGTAATTTAGAGAACTAGAGATGATGAGATTGTCAATTATGAAGCCTTTCAAGGGAGAACTTGTGGTTTCATTATTCAAATATAGATGTGGAGTTAGTATGAGTAGAAATTATAAATTTTAACTACTCCCTATGTAACATCCTAGCTCCTTAGCTCTCAAAATTATCCACTTTAGGGTTTTATTACCCCTAATAATTTTAAAATGAGTTAAGAGGGAGAAGAAATCCAAATTATCCTAGCTCTGGTGCTTTGTTTAAGAAAACTGTGAAAATGAGGAGGATGGCAGGGGAGCTTAGGGCCCGTTTGGTACGGGGAACATTTAAGGAGGGAAAGGAATTTAAAGAAAGGAAAGGAAGAGAAGGGAAGATTGAGAGGGAACTTAAAAAAGTTGAGCTGTTTGGTAGACATGCGAATATAAGTAAGTTGAAGGAAGATAAATTGTTTGGTAGACATGGGAATATAAGTAAGTTGAGGGAAGATAAATTGTTTGGTAAGAAGAATTGGGTGTTAGTTAAGTGGGAACTTTAGGTAAAATTCTCACAATGCCCTCCTACAAAAAAAGCCAGAAAACATTTTTTGTTTGTTTTGTGAATTGGACAGAGAGTCAAACCAAATCGCGTCTTGGTGGAGAAAGAAAATTGTAACCAGACATCGAAGGGATCTGCAACCGTGACGAGCATAACGGCTACCAGAGGTGAGAAGGACGTTGGACATGGAAGGAAATAGAGGGGGACAACACGAAATGAAGCAATCTGGTGCGAACATGAATATTGCAAGAGGAATAGGGATCAGTGAACAATGAACCCAGTTGCTGCTTTGACGAGAAAAATCAAAAATTGATATTACTCAGTGCTAAAACCGTAAAATTGTGAAGTAGAGTTGGTAAGAAAAAACAGAGTTGCGTAAAAGCAAACCTCAGCATAAAAACCAATGCTACTGATGTTACAGAGCAAAATGAAGAAGTTAGAATGTAAGCGTTAAGTTCAAACGTAAGCGTTAAGTTCGAACGTACAAAATTTACAAGTACACACGTTCGAACGCATTATCTGACAGAAGGACATATCAACAGAGCAAATGTGAAAATAATTGTAGGCAAGACCAAAGTCGTTTAAGAGTTCAAATAATCATGGAAACATAAAATTTTCCAACCATTCATGGACAACAAAAGCATTCGGAAATTGGTTTTGACATTACCCCATAAATAATTACAAAAAAGAAACAAGACACTAAATAGAAGATAAGTTTTCCTTTTTTCCCAAACTAAAAAGTTGAAGTTCTTAATCTGAGAGAAAGAACAAGATGAAGAAAAAGAAAAAGAAGAAGCAATACGAGTATGTTCTTTTCTGTTCATTTCATAATAATCCTTCTGGAAAAAGAAGAAGAAGAAGAAGAAAGAACAAGATGAAGAAGAAGAAAAAGAAGAAGCAATCCTTCTGGAAAGTTTTTAACACGCACAATGCACAATGAACAAAAAAAAACCATTCACATACCTCGATTCGATCTTGCTTGCCTACTCCTTCGATTGAAGCTTACGCTGTCGTCTCAACCTTCGTCTGCTCCAAGCTCGATTCTGATTTATGATTTCACAGGGGCTTTTTAGTCTTGCTAATTCACTCTCCCGAGAAATATTTCAAGATCCCGCCACTTTTGGAGGGAGCCCACTTTCCCTCGTTCGTGGGAGCTTCGGCGATGGCGGGAAGGTGACTTCCCAGGAACAAGCCGCACCAAACGGGTTTTGAGAAACAGGAACTATGTTAAGTTCCATTTCCCTCTCCAAAGTTCCGCGAAGCAAACGAGCCCTTAATTATTATCCAAGCTCGTGACTTGTGTTTAAAGCAAGATCAGTTTTAAATCAATTTACCTAGACGATTGATTAAATTTTTATATATATATAAAAAAAGAATTAATCCATTGATTAAATTTCAAAAAAATAGAATTAATCATAGAATTAATCCATTATTTTAAAATATGCAATCACACTCACATAAACTGAAATGAATTATCAAATTTTATTTTAAATACTATTTAATTTTTCCATAACATAAAAAAAGTTAATATAAAATATTATTAAATCTATAACAAATCATATTATTTAGGGTTAAGGTGCAAAAATAAGCATGTGCTTTTCTCCGAGGAGCGCCCAGTAGCAAATGCTTTTTTCAGGTGCAAAAGTAACTATGTGGTTACAAATTAGGTGCAAAAATAGCGTTTGACCGTTAAGTTTGACTTTTGATTGTTAAGTTTGACTTTTTTTGCTGACTCGACGATGACGTGACATTTCAAATATTTTTTCAGTATCCTTTTAGTACCGGTCAATACCTGAAATATTTTTTCAAGATCCTAAAATAATTTTTCAAAATTATGAAATATTTTTGTACCAATCAAGATCCCGAAAATACTTTTTAGTACCAACCAAGACTCGAAATATTTTTTCAAGTATCCTTTTAGTACCAATCAATAGTCAAATATTTTTCAAGATCCTAAAATTATTTTTGCACATTTGAAATGCCACGTCATCGTCCATCAAGAAAAAGTCAAACTTAACGGTCAAAAGCTATTTTTGCATCTAATTTGTAACCACATAGTTACTTTTGCACCTGAAAAAAACATTTGCTACTGGGCGCTCCTCGGAAAAAAGCACATGTCTATTTTTGCACCTTAACCCTATTATTTACGGGATAAGATTTCTCTAACATAGAAGAATATCTGATGTCCTAAAAATACAAATCTTACCAGAAAGATACGCAAATGATTTTAAGTTGAATTTTTAAAAAAATTAGGAAATTGGGGTTCAAATTTTTTAATTAATTTTTCTTACTCTTTTATCCTATATCTTCCTTTTTTTAAGTTTTATAACCCCATTCCTCTATTTTTTAATTTGAATCATAAAATTTTTCCCTTCCCTCTCCACCCCGCCAAATCCTGCATACCAAACCGGCCCTAAAGAAAGACATTTAATGTCCTAAAAATCCTAATCAGTCTGTGCACCAACCCAAAACATAAATCAATTCCATGAAATGGTAGAATAGTAAGAGAAATATGGCATAAATCAATTTCATGAAATGTAGAGACATACACACTTTTTTTCCCTTTTACCTAATGCAATTCATAAGCAGAATCTGAATTATTGGAGCTTATGCAAAACGAAGTAACCGTACTTTAAATTTAGAACTATGTTGATATAATAATGAGGAAGACTTGCCAATTGCCTCCCATTGACTGAAGAAATATTGTTACTTGGAGTGGTGACGAGAGCAAGCTCCCAACTAGTTGGATCAAAATTTCTAGTTTGAGCAGCGCTTGAGACAAAAGTTGGTGCAGTTCCTGTAAGCAAATCACATCCATTACCTACTGAAAAAGCAATAAACCAGATCATGAAGCAGAATTTTGATGAGAAACCAAAACGCCAAAATAATACCTACTGATGGCTCCTGTTCTTGAACAGGTAATTCGCTGTCTTCTGAAGCTGAAGCTTCTTCTGGTCAGCATTTCAATTGAAGCTGTTGATAAAGAACAAGATATCAGTCGTACCAAAAAAAAGATAAATAAGATTTATAATTTTCAAGAAACATTTTCAGGAAAACACAAAGAAATACCTCTCTTAAGAGAGGAAACTGAAAATTTCTAGCAAGTTCTAATCCTTTGCAGACTTCGTAGAAATCTCAGAGACTAGCAACCAACAACAACTCAGAGCTTTTAACATCAGGATCTTGAAGTTAAACTGCAAAAGCCTTGCTGGCTGCTTCGGAAAACACAGTCTTGTGCCATACGGAAAAATGGCTAATGCCAAAATATATTCATCAAAACATCCCAAAAAATTCTAAACAAACTACTTTGTAAATTATGAATGAACTATAAGCCAAGAGGATCTTTTGAAAAACATGGCTAAAGCCATACGAAAGCCAACAAATATTGTATCACATAAATTCTAGCAGCAGCTCCTTCTGGCTGAAGTTGTAGCACACATTCAATCCCTACAATTGAGAAGATGCAGAACACGAGAGCAATAAACTTCCAGAAGAAAATTGAATTAAATCAATTCTAACCAAACTGGTATGTAGAAATACAGTGGTCAAAACAGATACACAAATATAGAAAATTGAAGTTAATAATCAGAAACTAATATCCACAAGTTCAGCCACATTACCTGTCAACCAATAAGCCGATAGAGCAGCTGCTGCAGAGCAGGCAACTGCACCAGGAGCTCCTCACTGTCCAAATGCCTTGTCCTACTGTACCCCTGATAAAGCTTATCAGAAATATAACAGTTAAGAGTTTAAGACCCACAAAGCTGTATATTTCTTAATTAAATAAATGTTCTTTATTAATAGCAATTCTAATAAATCTACACCAATCATTGCAAAGTTCATAAAGATGTCAATCAGAAACATAAGCAAACCAAATAGGAACCATAGACAACTAAAGTCAAAGAAAAAGAAGAAAATGGTGTTTATACGTTAGACCCAATCTTGGAGAAATCATTCGGTTATCGGGGGTGAGTGCATAAACCGCATTTGCATAAATAGAAATCAACTTATCAGTTAGAATAACAATTGGATTTTTATATCTGAGGCATGTTTAGCAACATAATGTAAAGGGGAAACGAACATAGATCATGAAAAAGAGACACCAGAATAAGATGCAATATGGCATCTTTGTTATTGTTGGCCAACAATGATATTGTTATTGTTGTTGTTGTACTTCATATCACCTCTCTTTGTCTCCTTCCACAATTCAACCAAGCATACACTCAGATTTTCATCATTTTGAGCGAGGTTTCATTATTGCTTAAAAAAATTGACAGAGCTTTAAGTCTGCCTAGTAGGACGTACAAAGAGTAAATAGTATCTGATATTAAAACTCTGATACAGCCATACAGGTCTGACGAGCTGCAAAACAAGAAAGATAATGCACCAGGAAGAATACAATTATAGATAAGTATAATGAAAAAAATATTCATCTAATCTATTAATCTTCTGTTTTTTATACATCTCTTCAGTTCCAATCAGATAACATCATTAGATGCCACAAACTTGAGGTTTGACTTGTTATTAGTAAAGAACATGACTTCCTAATGAAATTACCTTCTCCTGTCTTTCGGCTGGCTTGGGTAGACACTTAGCTTCAATGTCATACTTCTGAACCCGGAAACATTCAAATCTTTCTTCAGAGAAATCCCAAGCTGCAAGTAATTCAAATCAAAATACATATATATGCATAACATTATACTAGAGTTTGATGCATCAGAGTTCTAAGCTACGGTTGATTACACATAAAATCCTAATTATTCATGGAAGAAAACGTAAGAAAACGAAAATAAAAGAAAGAAGAGAAGCAGAACCAGCGGTGGAGGGAGAAGAGAGGATTTTTGACTAATTTTCCCCTTATTAAATAACTATTTACCAAAATGGTCATGTCTGGAAACTATTAACCCATTTGTTTCTGTTTAGTCGACTAATCAATGGTTTAGTCCACTGGAACGCGGGCCAATTTTTTTTTTTTTTTTTGAAAACCCCGGGATTTAGTCGACTAAGCCGTAAGTCTTAGTCGACTAAACCAGTATAGAGGGGTTTTTTAAAAACCCCAATCGCGGCATTTGGAACCCTAATCCACTAAGCACCCCTTTCCCCTTCCAATACTCTCTCTTTTCTCAGTTTTAGTGCGGCCCATCAAGGTTTAATACCATCCCACCTTGTTGAAGGTATAATTGTTGTGTAATCTTTGTAGTTTCACTTTGTTAAGCTTTTGTTTTTGTTTGTAACCTGAAACCCTTCCTTTTGCAGCTTCCAAATTCTGGTGTGAAGGATGAGTTCAAGTCCAAACACGCACGTTACTGTCCCGATGTGTGGGCGCAATTTTTTTAGAAGACAATGGCTCAGCAAAGCCAAACTTGAAGCAATAGTTGAGGGACGCCGTCCAAGAAAAGTAACTACCAATGAACTTCTTGAGAAAATACCACTCAAAGAAACTCAGAAAGACGCAAGATTCCGTAGAATTATTTGCAATAGAATTAGATTCTGATATTCTTTTATTGTTCTTTAATTTATTAATTATTATTAAGTTAATTATTAATTTATGAAAGCACAAAACGTAAAAAATCATGTTAAGTATCCAAGTGTTGATTATGATATTCATAAACTATACCAAAACCGTAGTTATTAGAACTTTATCTTGATTTATGGTCATCCTTGCATTTTAAGTACTTTTCCGTTAGCTAAGACAAAATTCCTTTTATATACCTTGAATGACTTAAAAGCACTTATAAAAAGTTAAAACAAACCAGTACTTAACAAGAGTAAAATTGGTTTGGTTCTCAGTTTCTAGCCGCTCGTATAATTGTGCTGTAAATATCCTTAATTTTTTGCCCTCAAGTTTTGAAAAATAGGAAAAATTTGTTATGCTCTTCATCTTATATTGCTTTTGGTTCTACCTTTATGATGCTTACAATAATATCTCGACAGTGAATTCAAAGTGGCACAGAGGTGAACATAGAGATGCAACATTGATGAAAACAAACCAACAAACAATGCAGAGGTCTAACACCGTTGAATTTTGGAGGAGAAGCTCATCAGAGCTTCAAATCCAAGTACAAGCCTCCCGTTTCGTCATTATTGGAGTTGCCAGTTTCCGTTTGTACAACTTTTTCCTCTTCTTTTATAGGAAAGTTGTGCATGTTGCAGAAGCAGCATAAAGTTTCCAGAGGTAATTTATTAATATAATAAATTACAACTACTATATCTAATAACAATTAATAAATAATAAATAAGACAATAAAACAATAACAAGAGAAATACCATAATCTAATTTTACTCTAAATAATATACAAGTAAAATACTATAAAAGAGGAAGAAATACAAAATATCTTATAGAATAAGAAGACACTTGTTAGGATGGTATGAGAGAAAAGGTAAAAGGGCATCTTTTATATTGTAAGAGCCCCTCAACCTAAAGAAAGACACTTGTTCGGATGGAATGAAGGAAAGACATAAAGAAAGACACTTGTTGGGATGAGATGAGAGGAAAGCTATAAAGAAAGACACTTGTTGGAATGAGATGAGAAGAAAAGGTAAAGGGGCATCCTTCTACATTGTAAGAGCCCCTCATATAAAGAAGCCAATGATGTGGGACTTTTTCATTCAACAAATTTTTTACTTTGACAAATTTTTTAGACATAATTTAATAATATAATAAATCACAACTACTATATCTCATAATAATTAATAAATTAAAGAACAATAAAAGAATATCATAATCTAATTCTATTGCAAGTAATTCTACGGAATCTTGCGTCTTTCTGAGTCTCTTTGAGTGATATTTTCTCAAGAAGTTCATCGGTAGTTACTTTTCTTGGACGACGTCCCTCAACTATTGCTCCAAGTTTGGCCTTGCTGAGTCATTGTCTTCCAAAAAAACTGCGCCCACACATCGGGACAGTAACGTGTGTGTTTGTACTTGAACTCATCCTTCACACCAGAATTTGGGAGCTGCAAAAGGAAGGGTTTCAGGTTACAAACAAAAACAAAAGCTTAACAAAGTGAAACTACAAAGATTACACAACAATTATACCTTCAACAAGGTGGGATGGTATTAAACCTTGATGGGCCGCACTAAAACTGAGAAAAGAGAGAGTATTGGAAGGGGAAAGGGGTGCTTAGTCGATTAGGGTTCCAAATGCTGCGATTGGGGTTTTTAAAAAACCCCTCTCGCGATTTAGTCGACTAAGACGTGTATCTTAGTCTACTAAATAGCGTTTAGTCAACTAAGACTTACGGCTTAGTTGACTAAATCGCAGGGTTTTCAAAACAAAAAAATTGGTCCGCATTTTAGTCGACTAAACCATGGATTAATCGACTAAACAGGGGAAAATGAGTTAATAGTTTCCAGACAGGGGCATTTTGGTAAATAGTTATTTAATAAAGGGAAAATTGGTCAAAAAGCCGGAGAAGAGAAGTTCGACGCCATAAGATGAAGGAGAAATGTTTGGAGAGATGTTTTAAATAGCTTAAAGCCAAGAAAAAAAAACTCTAGTAGAAAAAAAGCCTTAAGTGGAGTGTTTGAGTTGAGCTTAAGTTCACTGGGCTTTTTTCGAAAAAGCTAATAAAATTCAGTTAAGGAAAAAATTCATAGGGTACCAACAGGTGGTTGGTCCAGCGGAATGTGGCGCTGGATTCCCTTAAGAGGTCTAGGGTTTGAGCTGCGTTAACGCACTTGTAATCCACCTTATATGGAGCTACCATTGTTGGGAGGGTCGTCATTGCCACTACAAAACCAGAATCCGGATTAGTCAGAACCGAGGGTTCTGATGAACCGGGTGGGATACCAAAAAAAGAAAAGCTCATAGGGTAGCTTTTTCCCAAAAGCTCTCAGCTTTTTGACGTGGGCCCCGCCACTTCTACCACTATCAATTCAAACACAAATCATATTTACAATCTGACTTTTTTCCTACCGAGCTTTTGCAAAAGTCAAATAGAAAATAAGTCACTGCTCCCACCGCTAATCCAAACAGACCTACTCCTTTAAAAATAAAAAGAGTCAACGTTGGTTTTAGAGAGATTTGAGAAATTTAATTAACCTACTTAATTATATTATATGTTGTGTACCTTTATTTTATATGTCAATATATAAGTTTGGAAAAATAGTTTTGAAAAAATAATAAATGTAAATATTTTAAAATAATTTAATTAGACTTTTTAATATCTCTTAAAAAATCAACTTAGTTTTATATTTAAGACCGGAAGAAATACGTCGATTAGGTTATATGAAATCACCTCAATTTAACAATTTGTTTGAAAAATATTAGGGAAAAGTATCTAATTTTGAACCCAACTTCTTAATTAATGGACATAAATATTTTATCTATTATGCTTTTCGGTAAAATAAACTTTTAATAGAGAAAAGTTGGAAAAATTATAATTTCGAATTATATAACTTCTTGATTTTATAATATAAACTTTTAAATTGTGAATAATTATAATCCTTAATTTATGGAGATTCGTTTGAGAAATAATAGAGAAAACAAAAATGATACTAATTAGGAGCTAACGAATTAAACGATGTTACTTAAAAATAATTTAATAATTTTATTACGATTACAAGTATTAGAGAATATAACAATGTAATGTAATGGTGTTAGTAGTGTATTAGAGAAGATATTTATAATATTTTGAACTCTTGATTATAATAAAAGATCAAAAGTATTTTATTGAAAAGTTCAGATAAATTTGAGGACTTAAGTACTCCCTCTCTCTTAGATATATACAATTTTCCTCTTTGCTTTTATTTTCTACATTATATCTATATTGATTATTTTCTTGGTAGTTGTTTCCAATACACAGATCTTGTTTGCTTCCAGACGGAGTCTGCACAAACAAATGTGGGTTATATATTAAGGCAAAAAAAAATAAACTGATAGAAATTGTAATTTGTTTTCCATACAAAATTATTGATTTAGGCTTTCCACGTGTTCCGGATTTTTTTAATATTGCTTAAAAAATTTGACAGGGCTTAAGTCCGGGTAGTAGGACGTATAAAGAGTAAATACTAAATAATACGGGGGCAGCTACGGTCCACTGCAGTGGACCGTTCACTACCCCCCAAGGCAATGAATAAAAAAACAAAAAACAGGCAGTGAATACTGCCTTGAGGGGGCAGTGAACGGTCCACTGCAGTGGACCGAAGCTGCCCCCTCCCTCTACATATACATATTTGACCTTTTTTTTTTTTACTCTTGTCCTTCAGCTTAACTGATAAAGGGATCGAACACTCTCACTAAAGAGAGGGGGTTCGATCCTGGAGTTGGTTAAGGCGTTATGGGAGGCATCCTAGGTGAAGTGAACTTGTGGAAACGCAGGCTGAGGTGAAGGCATGTGTACTCTCTGTCCTTTACTCCTTGGGCGCTAAAGTCATAGCGCCCTGCCCTTAGGTTGTAGGTGAACCCAACCCCTCTCCTAAAAATTTTTTAGCAAAAAAATATATATATATTTGACTTTTTTTTGGGAGATTAAAGAATCCAAATAAACTATTTAATTATATCATATGCCGTGTATCTTTATATTATATATTTGTTTATTAATCAAACTAATTAGTTTAAATTTAAAAAAATAAGAATACTCTAAAATAATTTAATTAACTTCCTCAATTTCTCAAAAGAAATCTAAAGAAAGTATCTGATATTAAAACTCTGTGCCTGCCAAGCTGAAAAAGAAGACAGATAATGCACCAGGGAGAATACAATTATAGATAAGAATAATGAAAAAAATATTCATCTAATCTATTTTTCATATATCTCTTCAGTTCTAATCAAACAACATCATTAGATGCCACAAACTTGAGGTTTGGCTTGTTCTCCATAAGGAACATGACTTCTAATTTCTAGACGTTGGAAGGTTATGTCAGGGTCCAATACTTGTCGCACCTACGTGGTTAGGCGACAATCCTCTCGATCCTAAATAAAAAATAGAGTTGATTTTGTTTTTTTAAAGGGATCGAAGAATATGAATAATTTACTTAATCATATTATATATTATGTATTTTTAGATTATATATCAGTTTATAAGAAATGATTAAGAAAAAATGATAAAATTAAATATTTTAAAGTAATTAATTAAATTTTGTAATATTGGCAAAAAAGTCAAATCCATTTTGTATTTAAGATTGGAAGGAGTACTACAATTAGGTTATATGAAATCACCTCAATTTGAAAATTTGTTTGAAGAATAATAGGGAAAAGTTGAAAAAATATCTAATTTTGAACCTAACTTTTTAATATGGACATAAACATTTTTTCTCAAATGAACTTCTAGACTTGTTTGAGAAATAATAGAGAAAACACAAATGACATTAGTCAGGAGCTGACGGAACTAAGTAGTGTTACTGAAAAATAATTTAACAATGTTACTACGATTACAAGGATTAGAGAAGATAACAAAATGTAATTTAACGGCGTCAGTACGAGTATTAGAGAAGATATTTATAATATTTTGAACTCTTGATTATAATAAAAGATCAAGAGTGCTTTATTGAAAAGTTCAGATAAATTTCAGGACTTACGTACACTCTCTGAAATATTTTACTTGATAATTCTACTTATTTCAAATATAAACAGAAACAATTCAATGTGGATCATAGTATTTGAAAATAATATCTCAAGGCCTAGCCACAACATATCAAAATAGTTTTGATGTGGAAAAGAAACTACTAGATATATACAATTTCCCTTTTTGCTTTTATTTTCCACATTATATATTATATTGATTATTCTTTTGGTCGCTACTTCCAATACATGTTGATCTTGTCAGCTTCCGGACGGAGTCTGCACAAACAAATGTGGGTTATATATTAAAGCAAAAAAGATAAAAGTAATACACATTGTAATTTGTTTTCCATAAACAATCATTGATTTAGGCTTTGTGGCGTACTACAAACCTTGGAGGTATTCGTTGCTTGGTTGGGTTCATCAACATTTGTTGCTGCTGAGGTTGATAAGTTGTGCTAGGATTTGCTCGCGATGAAGCCATGGCATCCATTGAGACGGCTGGCAGTGGAGAGATGTTGCTTGATGTGGCAAATGGACTCGCCTGTGGCTGAGCCATAAATGCCATTTGGAATGCCTGCAGTGGAGAGACGTTGCTTGATGGGACAAATGGATTCGCCTGAGCAATCGTTGCCATTTGGACAGCCTGGGGTGGAAAGATGTTGCGTGATGGGACAAATGGATTCGCCTGAGAAATCGTTGCCATTTGGACAGTTTGTGGTGGAGAGATGTTGCTTGATGTGGTAAATGAATTCGCTTCTTTGTTGAGCCATCATGGTCGTTTGGACGATCGTGGCGAGAGATATGTTGCTTGATGTGGTAGATGAATTTGCTTGTTGTTGAGCCATCATGGTCATTTGGACTGCCTGTGGTGGAGAGATGTTGCTGGATGTAGTCAACGAATTCGCTTGCCGACGAGCCATAGAGGCTATATTGACAGCCGACGATGGAGCAAATGGATTCAGGGTAGGTGCTCCATACATTGCTGCGGATTATGACCCATATTGTTGTTCCTTTCTCTGTTGCTTCATATTCCGATTTGTTACAACAACCTTGGCAGCTACAGTTTTCGCCACATAATTCTCCCGCAGCATAACATCCACAATGACTATTAAAAGAAAGATCACATAGATAAATAAGTACAAGTGATAATACCATAATTATATATTAATACAAACTTATAAATTAAATAGGCTTACCGCTTTTGACATTTGTTGACCTTACATCCGCATCGCTTGCTAGATATCTTTTGCCTGTAGAGATATAATAAAATCATTTTGAAATTTTTAGTCTTCAATTTTTCGTCAGTTTAAACAATCCTTGGCAGTATATCACACAATTTTTTCTAGTGTCTTTAGCGAAATCAAATAAATTTCACAAAGAGATATCTAGTATGATTAGAAAACCACGAAATAGTTTTAAAGAGGATAAATAAAAGAAACAGACCTCTTATTTGGAGGAGTTGGTGACTGAGGAGGAGTTGGCTTGGGTTGATATAGTTGGGTATGAACAAATTGCTGATTTGAAATATTTTGAAGTGGTTGAAAAGTAGAAACAGGAACTTCCAAAGACTGTGAAGTAGGAGGAGGGTGTTGTTGAGTTGGATGTGGTGTAGGCTTTGAAGACTCAACACTGTCACTCAGATTATTTGGTAAAGGTAGGACATCACAAGTGGGTGATCTTGGCGATTCATCATGCCTTTTAAAGAAAGTTTCAAATATGGGATCACGAAATTCAAAAATAACTGTCACATATTAATATTTCATCTATGTATATTATTCATAAGTGATATTATTATAAGAATCTGAATAGTACCGGTATGATATGGTGACGGTGTCTTGAATCTGTTTGAGGATTTGTTGTGAGCTCATCTCTCGCCAAGAGAGGGTAATGGCGGGACACCTCCATCCATTGGAATAGAATCTTCAACTGGCTCCTCCTAAAATGGAAATAAATTGTGCTTAACTTTATTTAAATATAGATGTGGAGTAATCATAAAACTGAGTAGAAATTATAAATTTTAAAACTACTCTTTATATAACATCCTAACGCATTGCTCTCAAAATTGTTCGTTTTAGGGCTTTATTATCCCGTCACGATTTTAAAACGCGTTGAAAAGGGAAGACGTCAAGATGATCTGGAGGAGGGAACAAAAGACGTCTTATAAAGGTATTAATACCTCCCTCTTGACACATTTTAAAACCGTGAGGGTAATTAAGCCTCAAAGCGGACAAGTTTGAGAATGAGATGTTGAGATGGTACACCATAAGTCTAATAATTTAATGTTTTTTTATAAGAGTTTTCTTAAAGTTAATGTAATAAATATACAAGAACAACAAAGCTTTGTCCCACTAAGAAGAAAATGTAATAAATAAACGGTTTTTTTTTTTTAAGAAAAAAAAATATTTTCTCATATTATTGGAAATTAATATAATTATAAAATTGTATTTTTCTTGTGATGCACGTACAAGATAAATAATAGTATGATGAAAAACAATTTTATATTAAAGATTTAAAATACGAAGACAGGCAAGACAGGGTGATCTTGAGTTGAATCATGGGGAGGGTTTGTTTCAGACTCAACTGCATAATCATAATCGGTAGACTCGTCGAAAAACTTTTGAATATCATCTAGAAAAATGTTATCAAGTGATAAATTTTGAACATCATCTAGAAAATTGTTATCAGCTGATAAATTTAGAAGATCGTCTGGAAAACTGTCATCAGGTGATAATTGTATCTGAGTATCATCCATTCTCAAGTAATAATCTTCAATTGCCTGAAATTAAAAATTAATTCAACGTCATTCATCTATAAATATTGTTGAAACGTAAGGTAACTATATAAAAAAAAAATTAATATATTATTGCACGAAGTCAGTGGGCCTTTAATTCAATATTTAATTCTAAAGTTTTAGGAGTAACAAAAGAGTAACGAAACGAGGAGCATAGACAAAAAAGAAAGAGTAACAAAAAGAAAGCACAAGTGAAATAATATTGTAAATGTTTGCTAAAAAATTAACTAATAATAACGATGCAACTTTTTAAGGAAGTACATCCCACGGTCTCCTCTCAAAATTATCTATTTTGGGGTTAAAGCTCTCAAAATAATTAAGCCTCAAAGCGGAGAATGAGATGTTGAGATGGTACACCATAAGTCTAATAATTTAATGTTTTTTATAAGAGTTTTCTTAAAGTTAATGTAATAAATATACAAGAACAACAAAGCTTTGTCCCACTAAGAAGAAAATGTAATAAATAAATGGTTTATTTTTTAAAAAAAAATTATTTTCTCATATTATTGGAAATTAATATAATTATAAAATTGTATTTTTCTTGTGATGCACTTATTAAAGATTTAAAATACAGTACCGGCAAGGCAAGGTGAACTTGAGTTGAATCTTGGGGAGGGTTTGTTTCAGACTCAACTACATAATCTGTAGACTCGTCGAAAAACTTTTGAATATCATCTAGAAAAATGTTATCAAGTGATAAATTTTGATCATCATCTAGAAAACTGTTATCAGCTGATAAATTTAGAAGATCGCCTGGAAAACTGTCATCAGGTGATAATTGTATCTGAGTATCATCCATTCTCAAGTAATCTTCAATTGCCTGAAATTAAAAATTAATTCAACGTCATTCATCTATAAATATTGTTGAAACGTAAGGTAACTATATAAAAAAAAAATTAATATATTATTGCACGAAGTCAGTGGGCCTTTAATTCAATATTTAATTCTAAAGTTTTAGGAGTAACAAAAGAGTAACGAAACGAGGAGCATAGACAAAAAAGAAAGAGTAACAAAAAGAAAGCACAAGTGTAATAATATAGTAAATGTTTGCTAAAAAATTAACTAATAATAACGATGCAACTTCTTAAGGAAGTACATCCCATGGTCTCCCTCTCAAAATTATCTATTTTGGGGTTAAAGCTCTCATATTCTTAAATCGTGTCAAGAGGAAAGTATAGCATGTTTTTGAAACCGTGTGGAAAGTATCAAAACCCCTTATAAAGGGTTATTTGTTTCCCTCTTTAGTTGATGTGGGACTTTAAAATCTAGTACCCACTGCCTAAGAAAGGGAGGGTATTAGTTAATGGATGGATCCCCTATTTCTCTTCCTCTAAAATATGTATCCCTATATTTTCATTTTCACCATTTTTTCTAATTCCCTTATTCTCCTCTCTTCTTCCTTTCTCTTTCTCAATCTTTCCCTATTCTTTCTCTTACTATGCAACATAGAGATTTGTCAAGATAATATAAAACAAGAGTTTGACTTTAGTTATAACGTGGTAGCCACGAATTCATATCTATCCATTGAAAAGAAAGTATAGCATGTTTTTGAAATGCATGCAGAAAGTATCAAAACCCCTTATAAAGAGTTATTTGTTTCCCTCTTTAGTTGATGTGGGACTTTAAAATCTATCCCTTAGAGGGCCACCCTTTGCATATCAATTGTCTACTTTGGGTTCTTATGTAATAAATAAGAACAATGTAATAAATAAATGGTTTATTTTAAAAAAAAAAATTATTTTCTCATATTATTGGAAATTAATATAATTATAAAATTGTATTTTTCTTGTGATGCACTTACAAGATAAATAATAGTATGATGAAAAAAAATTTATATTAAAGATTTAAAATACAGTACCGGCAAGGCAGGGTGATCTTGAGTTGAATCTTGGGGAGGGTTTGTTTCAGACTCAACTACATAATCAGTAGACTCGTCGAAAAACTTTTGAATATCATCTAGAAATAAATTTTGAACATCATCTAGAAAACTGTTATCAGCTGATAAGTTTAGAAGATCGTCTGGAAAACTATCATCAGGTGATAATTGTATCTGAGTATCATCCATTCTCAAGTAATCTTCAATTGCCTGAAATTAAAAATTAATTCAACGTCATTCATCTATAAATATTGTTGAAATGTAAGGTAACTATTAAAAAAGAATTACAAAAAATATTATTGCACGAAGTCGGTGGGCCTTTAATTCCATGTTTAATTCTAAAGTTGCAGGAGTCACAAAAGAGTAACGAGGAGCAAGACATAAAAGAAAGAACAAGTAAGAAAAGAGAGCAAAGGTAAGTAGTAATATATAAATGTTTGCTCAAAAAGTAACTAATAATAAAAGAAAGAACAAGTAAGAAAAGAGAGCAAAGGTAAGTAGTAATATATAAATGTTTGCTCAAAAAGTAACTAATAATAAAAGAAAGAACACGTAAGAAAAGAGACCAAATACACTTGCTAGTTGGTACCTTTTTTAAGTTTTATAACCCTATCCCTCTATTTTCTTTTGCAATTTAACTTATAAAATTTTTCCCTCTACCCCCAGCCCCACCACCAAAACCCTCGTACCGAAACTAACAATCTATTGGAAATGTAAAGTCTCGCATGCCTCATAAGGGTGCATCCAACGAGGACGTTGGGTCCCAAGGGGTCTGCCTTATAAGGGTGCATCCAGCTTTAATGACTCAATTAAGAATTTATTCAAGTTTGATGACTCAAATAAGAATTTATTTGAGTTTGATGACTCAAATTAGAATTTGATTAATTCAACCGTCTTTCTATCTCTTATAAAGGGTCTTTTGTTTCTGTCTCTAACTAATTTCAGGTTGGAGGCAGTTCTGAGAATTAATTAAGTCCCAAAACAAACAAGACTAGCCATGTTATCAAGCTCAAGAAGAAGGAGAATTAGCTACTCACATAGTTAAAGAAAAAATAAAAGACGAAGAGAAGAAAAAGATTACACCAGAGTCACAGTAGGTTAAAGAAAGGAAGAAACACAAAAAGAAAAAGAGAAGTAGAAGATGGCACTAGAGTAAATTAAAGAAAGAAAGCGAAAGAAACAGGGAAAGAAGTAGGTTCAAGAAGGAGAAGCACAGTATAGGTTTACTTACGATGGAACTCTTGAGAAAGTTGGAAACTCTTCTTGATGACAATGGAAAAGTAGAGAGGAGGATGATAAGAGAGGAGATT
Organism: Acacia pycnantha; assembly: GCA_025563575.1. Classification (NCBI taxonomy): domain Eukaryota; kingdom Viridiplantae; phylum Streptophyta; class Magnoliopsida; order Fabales; family Fabaceae; genus Acacia; species Acacia pycnantha. The sequence goes on along the minus strand of JAMWYP010000005.1, from coordinate 9,714,280 downwards.
AATATATATAAGGATGACAACCGAACACACGAGACAATAATAGTCAAATGGGTCCTACAATTTAAATTACAGATATTGCTACGATAGAATAAGAATAGAAACCTATAAATTTAAACCCACATATGCGTATGTTATTTTTTTTAAAAAAAAAATTTGCACATAATATTTATTAGAGTAAAATACTCTAATCGCCCTTCTGTTTTACCTTAATTACACGGACCTCCCCTCTATTTTGAAAATATACCCTTTGGTCCAAATCATTAACACCGTTAAAGAATATTCTAAAAAGATTCTTCAAGTATATTTTTAAATTAAAACCATGTTAAAATAAAAATTATACCAATTCCCTAATTTATCTTTTAATATTAATGTTCATTAATGATCTATTTAATATTTTAATAAATTTAATTTATAATAAGTTTTAGTAGTCTTTTTATGTGGTAAATATTAATAACTTGTTAAAAATTTGAGTAATTATTTTTAAGAATATATGTTTAATGAAATATTCTAAAAAATTAGAATTATAATATATTAATATGCGAATCACATAATAATATCATTTTATAATTATATAATATATATGAATGTATGTATGAGATTAAACAATTAAATTTATCAACAAATTAAAATATACAATGATAAACTTAATTATCTTTATAATATGATAAATTTAAAAGTATGACAAAAATATAAAAATATATACTAATTTAACTCATCTCCTTAATCCCTCCAAAATCGGTTAAATTGCTCCTATAATTAGGACGGGAGAGAGTAACACGTTAAGAGGAAATGTATTCAAACTTTTATAAGGTGTCTTTTTGTTTTCCTCTCCAACCGAGCTAGGACTTTACATATTTATTTTAACAAAAGTTTTAACCAGTAAAAGCAATTTTAGCATGCGATTTTTCCCCCCTGAAAAAAGATGTTACTGGACCTCCGATAAATATAGGACATATTTAATTTTTTTAAAGAAATTATATAAATTACTTAATTATATTATAATAAATTATGTATTGTTACATTATATATATTAATTTATTAGTCAAACTAAATTAGTTTTGAAAACAAAACAAAAAAAAAAACTCTAAAGAAATTTAATTAGATTCTTTAATCTCTCTAAAAAAATCAATTTTATCTTATATTTTAGAGCCAGTATCTAATATAAAAAATCTGAATGATCAGATTGAATTATCATATTTTATTTTAAATAATAGTTTATTTTTCCCTAATATAAAAAAATAATATAAGATATTATTAAATCTATAACAAATCATATTATTTACATGATAATCTAACATGGGAGAATATCTGATGTCCTAAAAATACAAATCCTACAAGAAAGATACGCAAATGATTTTGAGTTGAATTTAAAAAATAATTAAAAAAAAGTAGGGTTAAAATTTTTAATTTTTTACTCTTTTACCATACATCTTCCCTTTATTTAAGTTTTATAACCCCATTCCTCTATTTTTTTTAAAAAATCTAACTCATAAAATTTTTCCCTCCCCTCCTCACCCAACCAAATCCCTCGTACCGGACATGACCTAAAGAAAGATATCTAATGTCCTAAAACTCCCAATCAGATTATGCACCAACCCATGTCCTTAAAAACCATTCCAGTCTAAGAAGTTGATAAAACCAGCACGCCAAAACATACATCAATTTCATGAAATGCAAGAATAATTAGAAAAATATGGTATAAAACTATTTACTTGTGATTTTAAGAATCATAACATAAATCAATTTCATGAAATGTAGAGACATGCATGCTTTTTTGACCTTTTACCTAATGCAATTCATAAGCAGAATCTGAATTATTCGAGCTTATATGCAATCCAAGTAACCATACTTTAAATTTAGAACCATGTCGATGTAATAATGAGGAAGACTTACCAATTACCTCTCATTGACCGAAGAAAGCTCAATGGGAATCATATTAAGGTTAAACAGAGAAGCATGCACGTTAAATCAAAACATGAAACCACTGCAAGCAAAAAGAAACGCCTCTCTTAAGACAGGAAACTGAAAATTTCTAGGATAGAAATCTCAAAGACTGACAGCCTACAACGACTTAGGGCTTTTAACATATGGATATTGAAGTTAAACTACGAAAGCCCTGCTGGCTGCTTCGGAAAACACAGTGGCTAGGCATTTGATAAAAATTACGTGAAAAATATCACCTTATGTTTATAGATATCAAAGGCTGTAATGGCCTCATGTCTGGGCATCTCAAAAAACTGCAAAGAAATCACAATTATTACTTAGAAATACAACTTACAAGTGTTTTATAAAAACTTGATCCACAACATATGAACATGTCAGTTTACCTTATTAATAAGATTGATAGTTCCATCTTTAATAGCACAATAAATCTTAAAGCTCTCTTTCAATACCTGTATTTAAGGACCAGGTCAATGTGAAATAATACAACAATGATAAGAACTATATATCCAAACGCCATCTAACAAAATTATGATGACATATATACCACCAATAACATAAATAAATATTACTAGAAAAAAGAAATAAGAAAAGGCATTTACGACACCTCACTGAGCAACAAGGCAATCAATAGTTGCAGTTCCTAATAAATCCTGTAAAAGAGATCACTTCCTTCTAAATTTACAATTTCCAGCAACAAATCATTTTAACATTTGACCATCAAAAAAAATTGTGCATGAAAAGGACACCCTTCCCTATGACAGGTATATTAGATGCAGATAAACAACTTATTATCACCATTGAAACGGTACCAATAGCAATTCTAAAAAATCTACACCAACCACTGCAAATTTCATAATTATGTCAATCAGCAACATCTTCAAATCAAATAGGAATCATAGACAGTTAAAAACAGAAAAAAAAAATGGTGTTTATATGTTAAACCTAATCCTTTTTTGGAGGAATCATTCAGTATATCGGGTGAGGTGTGGTGCATAAACCACATTTCCATAAATAGAAATCAACTTATCACTTAGAATAACAATTGGATTTTTATATTTGAGGCATATTCAGTAACGCAGTGCAAAGGGGAAGTAAACATAGATCCTGAAAAAGAGACCAATATGAGATGCAATGTAATTTCTTTGTTATTGTTGTTGCTGTTGTTGTGCTTCATATCACCTCTATTTTTCCCTTTCCATCATGCAACCAAGAATACAATTTGACAGAGCTTTAAGTCCGGCTATTCTAAGCATAAAGAGTAAATAGTATCTAACATTAAAACTCTGATACGGGTCTGAATAGCTAAAACACAAGAAAGATAATACACCAGAGAGAATTCAATTATAGATAAGAAATATAAGCGAAAAAAAAAATGCACATTTTCTACTAGTCCTCTGTTTTTCACATATCTCTTCAGTTCTAATCAGACAACATCATAGATGCCACAAACTGAGAGTCTGAGATTTTCATCATTCTGAACAAGGTTTCAATATTGGTTAAAAATTGACATAACTTTATGTCTGGCTAGTAGGAAATAACGCAATTCTAAGTATAAAGAGTAAATAGTATCTGATATTAAAACTGTGGGTGTTTCATTCCCACGATTTTGTCTCACTGATTAATAAGATGAGTATGGGCTAAGTGCCCCATTTTTTACCCCAAAAAAAACTCTGATACAGGTCTGACAAGCTGAAAAACAAGCAAGAATAATGCACCAGGGAAAATACAATTATAGATAAGAAGCATAAGGAAAAAAATATCCACGTCTTCTATTAGTCTTCTTGTTTTCATATATCTCTTCATTTCTAATCAGACAATATCATAGATGCCACAAACTTGAGGTACTTGTTATCAGAAAAGAATATGACTACCTAATGAAATTACCTTCTGCTGTATTTCGGCTGGCTTGGGTAGACACTCAACTTCCACGTCATACTTCAGAACCCGGAAACATTCAAGTCTTTCTTCCAAAAATAATGCATAAGTACGAACCAACAATCCCAAGCTGTAAGTAATTCAAATCATAATACATTAACATAACATTAGATTCGAGTTTGATGCCGGAGGATCATTCGGCCGACAACAAGAGATGGGCGCTTTTAAACAAATTCCAGACTCTGCTTATCATTACCGTCACCAACAACATGCTTTCTTTCTGCTTACTAGGATCCAATAATGGATATTGCAATTCACACTATACCGCTCGAGCAGAAAAAGGAAAAATTCAGAATCGAAATTCCAATAACAAAATTACACCAGGTTCATAGTAATAATTTAAAATGGAAAAGAAAAGAAAAGGGCACAGCTAGAATAGGGCTTGAGGGGTTTACCTCATCATCATGACTCTGAAGCGGCGGGCGGCGGCTTTCTGCAGAGAATCATGTTCACAGGGGAGAAAATTCCGGTGTCGCCCCCTTTGGTCAAATAGTCGGCCGTCTTGAATAGCATCTCGTGAACATCCACAGTCCCTTGGGGTGCTATTCCCACTGAGGCCAGCACCGTGATGACGATGTGCTTCGGCCAGTACGCGATCCTCCCCATCTTCAGCCTCATCCACCACGGCTGAGCCGGTGGCTTTGCTAGATCCCGCTCATTCACCACCTCGAACCCCACCTTACGCGCCGTCTCTTCGATGTCCGCCGAGCTTCTCAGCCCCGGCAAAGATCCCCTCTCTCAATCCCTTGTATTATCTCCACGTGTTCCGGATTTCTTTAATATTAAAAAATTTGACAGGGCTTAAGTCCGGGTAGTAGGACGTATAAAGAGTAAAGGGTAAAGGTGCAATAATACACATGAAGTTTACCCTAAAGCGTCCAGCACTACGAAGTTTTTTCAGGAGCAAAAGTACACACGACGTTACGTTTTGGGAGCAAAAATATCACGGGCCGTTAGTTGACCGTTAACTTGGATGGAACGCTGACGTGGCGTGACGTGGCGCTTATTTGGACTGACACGCTGACGTGGACGATGACGTGGATGCTGACGTGGACGCTGATGGTAAGTAAAAAGAGAAAATTATCATTTTAAACTTAGTTTTAAGTAAAATTACACTTTCGCCCCTTAATTTTAAGTAAAAATTACACTTTTGTCCCTTAGTTTTAAGTAAAAATTACACTTTTGCCCCTTAGTTTAAAAAAAAAAACTAAAAATACCTCCTCCCCCGGTCGGCCCCACCACCGCCGTCGCCGGCCGACCGGTGGCGGCTAATTTTTGTTTTAATTTTTTTTAAAAAAACTTAGGGCAAAAGGGTAATTTCAACTAAAACTAAGGGCAAAAGTGTAATTTTACCCGCGTTACTGTTCACTTCCATCCAAGTTAACGGTCAACTACCGGTCAACTAACGGCCCGTGGTATTTTTGCTCCCAAAATGTAACGTCGTGTGTACTTTTGCTCCTGAAAAAATTTCGTGGTGCTGGGCGCTCCTGGGGTAAACTTCATGTGTATTATTGCACCTTTACCCAAGAGTAAATACTAAATAGTACTCCCTCTACTGGTAAATGGGTCGCACACTCTCACTAAAAGGAGGGGTTTCGATCCTGGAGTTGGTCAAGGCGCTGGGGAGGCATCCTAGGTGATGTGAACTTGTGGAAATGCAGGCTAAGGTGGAGGCATGTGTACTCTCAATCAAATACTCCTTGGGCACTAAAGTTATAGCGCCCTGCCCTTGGGCTGTAGGTGAACCCAACCCCTCTCCTAAAAAATTTTTAGCAAAAAAAATAAATATTTGACTTTTTTTTTGGAAATTAAAGAATCCAAATAAACTATTTAATTATTCTTATGCTGTGTATTTTTAAATTATATATCAGTTTATTAATCAAACTAATTAATTTAAATTAAAAAAATAAAAATACTCTAAAATAATTTAATTAACTTTCTCAATTGCTAAAAAAAAAAAAAAATCTAAAAAAAGTATCTGATATTAAAACTCTGGGCCTGCCAAGTTGAAAAAGAAGATCGATAATGCATCAGGGAGAATACGATTATAGATAAGAATAATGAAAAAAAATATTCATCTAATCTATTTTTCATATATTTCTTTAGTTCTAATCAGACAACATTAGATGCCACAAACTTGAGATTTGGCTTGTTCTAATCTATTTTTCATAAAGAACATGACTTCTAATTTCTAGACGTTGGAAGGATATGCCACGATCCAACACTTGTCACACCTACGTGGTTAGGTGACAATCCTCTCGATCCTAAATAAAAAATACAGTTGATTTTGTTTTTTTAAAGGGATTGAAGAATATGAATAATTTACTTAATCATATTATATATTATGTATTTTTAGATTATATATCAGTTTATAAGTTAGGTAAAATGGTTAAGAAAAAAATGATAAAATTAAATATTTTAAGTAATTAATTAACTTTTTTAATATCGGCAAAAAAGTCAAATCCGTTTTATATTAAGGAGGGGCATTTTGGTCAAATTAATGAGTCAATGTTGTAATTTAACGTTCAACTAACGGTTAGATGGATGAAAGTTGAATATCAAAACTAGAAGGGAAGTTTATGCAACATATGTTTTGATTTTTAGGGAGGTTCATATAGGTTTTCAAAATAGAAGGGAGGTCTCTTTAATTTAGAGTAAATAAAAGAGAGGTTGATGTATTTTACGCTATTTATTATTAATATTCAAAATTGTTAATTTCCATGACTGGTGAGCTCCCCATGAGGGTAATGAGACCCTCAGTTTTAAAATGTGTTAAGAGGGGAGATATCCAGACCCTTATAAAGACGTCCTTAATTCCCTGTCGAGAGGTAATGATTAAGATTAAAGTTGGAAAACCATAAAAGAGTTTTTGATTTGAGGGATTGCTCGCTAGATGGTGCTCCCTTAGGTCCATAATATAAAACATAATTGACTTTTTTAAGGAAGTTAAATAAATGACCTAATCATAATATATGTTATGTATCATTGGATATATATTAGTTTATAAGTCACACAAATTAGTTTGAAAGAAAAATAATAAATATAAATGTTCTAAAACAATTTATTTAGTTTATTTAATCTTTATAAAAAAAAGTCAATTATATCTTATATTTAGGATCGAATGAGTTTTATCCAATACCTTGTAGAGTATTGAAATGTTTAGTAACACGTTAAGAGGAAATGTATTCAAACTTTTATAAGGTGTCTTTTTGTTTTCCTCTCCAACCGAGCTAGGACTTTACATATTTATTTTAACAAAAGTTTTAATCAGTAAAAGCAATTTTATATTAAATAATTTGAAATACAATACTAGAAAAGCAGAACGATGTTGAGTTGAATTTTTGGAAGTGCTGACTCCTAACTCAACCATATCAGTGGAAGCATGGTAACAATCTAGAAAAGTCTTTAGTATAGTTATTGGCACCTTTAGCATGCGATCCCCCGGCGAAAAAAGATGTTACTGGACCTCCGATAAATAGAGGACATATTTAATTTTTTTAAAGAAATTACATAAATTACATAATTATATTATAATAAATTATGTATTGTTACATTATATATATTAATTTATTAGTCAAACTAAATTAGTTTTGAAAAAAAAAAATACTCTAAAGTAATTTAATTAGTAATTTAATCACTCTAAAAAAAGTCAATTTTATCTTATATTTTAGAGCCAGTATCTAATATTAAAAATCTGAATTATCAGATTGAATTATCATATTTTATTTTAAATAATATTTTATTTTTCCCTAATATAAAAAAATAATATAAAATATTATTAAATCTATAACAAATCATATTATTTACATGATAATCTAACATGGGAGAATATCTGATGTCCTAAAAATACAAATCCTACAAGAAAGATACGCAAATGATTTTGAGTTGAATTTAAAAATTATTAAAAAAAAGGAGGGTTAAAATTTTTTATTTATTTTTTTTACTCTTTTACCATACATCTTCCCTTTATTTAAGTTTTATAACCCCATTCCTTTAAAAAAAAAATCTCACTCATAAAATTTTTCCCTCCCCTCCTCACCCCACCAAATCCCTCGTACCGGACATGCCCTAAAGAAAGGTATCTGATGTCCTAAAACTCCCAATCAGATTATGCACCAACCCATGTCCTTAAAAACCATTCCAGTCTAAGAAGTTGATAAAACCAGCACGCCAAAACATACATCAATTTCATGAAATGCAAGAATAATTAGAAAAATATGGTATAAAACTATTTACTTGTGATTTTAAGAATCATAACATAAATCAATTTCATGAAATGTAGAGACATGCATGCTTTTTTGACCTTTTACCTAATGCAATTCATAAGCAGAATCTGAATTATTCGAGCTTATATGCAATCCAAGTAACCATACTTTAAATTTAGAACCATGTCGATGTAATAACGAGGAAGACTTACCAATTGCCTCTCATTGACCGAAGAAAGCTCAATGGGAATCATATTAAGGTTAAACAGAGAAGCATGCACGTTAAATCAAAACATGAAACCACTGCAAGCACAAAGAAACGCCTCTCTTAAGACAGGAAACTGAAAATTTCTAGGATAGAAATCTCAAAGACTGACAGCCTACAACGACTTAGGGCTTTTAACATATGGATATTGAAGTTAAACTGCAAAAGCCCTACTGGCTGCTTCGGAAAACACAGTGGCTAGGCATTTGATATAAATTACGTGAAAATTATCACCTTCTGACTAGCACGTTTATAGATTGATAATTCCATCTTTAATAGCACAATAAATTTAAAGATCTTTTTCAATACAATGAGGGGTAAATTAGGGATTGAGTATAATGAGGGGTAAATTAGTAAATAATATTTATTTTAATATGTTTTTAATGAAAATGATATACTTAAAGAATATTTTTAGAATATTCTTTAACGGTATTAGCTAATGGTTTGAACTGGAGTGTATGTTTTTAAAATAGAAGAGAGGTCTGTATAATTGAAGTAAAACAAAAAGTTGATTAGAGTATTTTACAATTTAACTTAAAAGATAGCATAAAAACCCCTATTTCTCTATTTTTTTAATTATAAAAACAAGCCGAAGCTTGAATAAAGGGTTTAGGAGCAAAAATACACATGTGCTTTATCCTCGGGAGCGCCATATGCTTTTTTTAGGAGCAAAAATACACATGTGGTTACATTTTAGGAGCAAAAGTCACACCACCGTTAAAATCTAGCCTATTGTAAATATGGTTTTTTCTGTTGTAAATGACTAGATTTTAAATTTTGTTGTAAATACAGCACTTCCTGTTGTAAATATAGTCTTTTTCTGTTGTAAATGACCTTTGTATGTTCAAAATCCAGGTGTTTAAATGTTGTTGTAAATATGACATTTTCTGTTGTAAATATGGCCAGATTTTAAATTTTGTTATAAATACAGCAGTTCCTGTTGTAAAATAGCCTTTTTGTTTGTTGTAAATGACATTTCTATGTTCAAAATCCAGGTGTTTAAATGTTGTTATAAATATGACATTTTCTGTTGCAAATGCACCGTTAAATTAGATTTTAACGGTGATGTTATTTTTGCTCCAAAAATGTAACCACGTGTGTATTTTTGCTCCCAAAAAAAGCATATGGTGCTGGGCGCTCCTGAGGGTAAAGCATGTAATACCCGATTTTCGATTTACCGAAAATCCTGTATTTAGGAATATGTTACCATAATAAATTGGTTAACATATGTGACATAGAGTCACATAAAATAGTGGCTATTTTAAGAGTAAATAAGCCAAGGAAGAATTATAAAACACTTAATTAAATTAAGTGTCAATTAGCAAATAATGGGCAAATTAGCTTGCAATTAATTAAGATAAATTGCATAATTCTTCTAATTAATTAGAGACAAATTACAAGCATCAAAAGAGAGGGCTAATTATATTTGAAAATAATTAAGCCAAAGAGAATAAAATAATACTTGGTTAATAGTACATAATTATACTTGATTAAATAAGCAACCAATTGTACATTGGCATTTGACATTAAAGGATATTTAAACACTTAATTATGTCATTAAAAAGGAATCATAACTTGTCCCAAAATTCACAAAAACCGTGCAGCTGAATTGAGGGAAGGAAGAGGTGAGGATTTTAATCAATTGGAGTTGAAAAGTCGAACTTTTCAACTAACCAATGGGAAGCTTGAAAAATGGAACCTTTTGCTAAATGAAAAATCATATTTAATGGTTAAATGGGAGTGTATGTCGGCCAGCACATGGTAGCTTTTGTTTCAAATGGAATGATTAAATCATTTAGCTATTTCTAAATACAATAAATGGTTAAAGTGAAGAGCATGTCGACCAAGGTTGAGAGGTGGAAATTTAATGTCATAAAGTGGTTTTTAGATCCAACGGCTATGGGGGAAGATGAGAAAATTCTATTACCAAATGAGTCCTAGAACTTTTGCTATAAATAGAGGGGTTGTCTCTTCATAATTCTCACACCAAAACCATTCCAAGGAGTAAGAGAGAAGTGAGAGCAAGTGAGAAGCTAGAAGGATGAAGGAGTGTTCTTCAAGGGTAAGTTTTCTAAGTTCTTAAGCTTTGAGTTTCTAGTTTTAGTTTTGTAGTTTTAGCTTAAGTTCATAGTTTAAATGTTGTTTTGATTTTTAGTCTTCCAATATATTGTTGTTATGATTTTTTTTATGGTTAAATATGGTTTTATTTCGAAAAATGGATGGAGAAAGTGATATAGAAAAATTTTGGAAGATTAGAGTCAAAGTAGCGAAGCTCTGACGAAAATTCATAGGTTAGGAATTTCTGAAAACAGTAGCAAAAACGTCATACTTTTAAATTGAATATGAGATGCTAAAATTCTGAAAATATTCATGGTTAAAATAGACATATAGAGATTTTCAAATATGCCAAGAATATATTATTTCGAATTTTGTGCATGGAGATAGAAATTCTCAAAGTTAGGCTACGTTTTCTGGAGAAATTCTGGGCAGATGTCGAAGAATATTAAACTGGGAGTGATTCACAAATTCTGGGTGAAAAAAAGTATTTTTATTCAAAAATAGACATACTAAGGATTCCGAGGAATTTTACGGATCCACATTTCTATTTTTTTAGAATTAATTATGAATTATCAAAGTTTGGCGAAAATCTGCCAGCAATGCTGAAAACCAAGTTTTTGAGAAAATAAAGGGATATAATTGGAATAACAAATTTACCAAGGGTAAAATAGTCATTTGTGACTAAAATATCTGTTAGGATATTGTTCGTGAGTTAATAGATACGGTATTACCCTTTAGGATATCCGGGAGGTCCGGAGTCGGGTTCAAAAGGCCGGACGTTTGGCCATTACACGGTGGAAGGTACGTTCGCGTAGTGTAACACTAATTATAATGCATATGTTATGCTTGTATATGTTGTGGATACCATGAACAGGACTCTGTCCTGGACATGCACTGTGACTAGGGAACCGTATCTAGATCACTAAATACAGCTTTACACGGGTTATAGTCATAATAATGTCGTTATGTTTTCCTAGCACTGAGGACACGACCGTACATCGTGGCACTGGATATGTGCAGACCAGGGATAAATTTGTATGATAGTGTAGTTGTTATCAAATGATCATACGACGTACTGGCTTAATCATCAATATATAAATAATAACACATCCCTTCAAGCCATTCAAAAATGGCTTAGCAATGGCTCAAGACTCAAAACACTATTCATAAGCCATCCAAAATTCACTCTGGCTTTGCATCGGCTCACTATGTTATATTACATGCTTTTTCATTTTTAATTACAGAATTCCATTTTCCTTATTTTCTTTTTTTTTTTGCACGCGAATTTCCCTTCTTGATAAGGCTCAACTCAAGACCCAAAATACATTGTTTTTTCCTTTTTCAAAGTATAACATTAATGGATGAAATATTACATGCTTTTTCATTTTTAATTACAGAATGTCATTTCCCTTATTTCCTTTTTTTTGCACGGGAATTTCCCTTCTTGACAAGGCTCAACTCATGACCCAAAATACATTGCTTTTCCTTTTTCAAAGTATAACATTAATGGATGAAATATTACATGCTTTTTCCTTTTTCATTACGAATTCCATTTCCCTTATTTCCTTTTTTTTGCATGGGAATTTCCCTTCTTGACAAGGCTCAACTCAAGACCCAAAATACATTGATTTTTCCTTTTTCAAAGTATAACATTAATGGATGAAATATTACATACTTTTTCATTTTTAATTACAGAATTTCATTTCCCTTATTTCCTTTTTTTTTTCTCGGACATTTCCCTTCTTGCCAAGGCTCAACTCAAGACCCAAAATACATTGTTTTTTCCTTTTTCAAAGTATAATATTAATGGATGAAATAGTACATGATTTTTCCTTTTTCATTATAGAATTTCATTTCCCTTCTTTCCTTTTTTTTGGTCGGACATTTCCCTTCTTGCCAAGGCTCAACTCAAGACCCAAAATACATTACTTTTTTCCAATTTCAAAGTATAACATTAATGGATGAAATATTACATGCTTTTTCCTTTTTAATTACAGAATTCCATTAAAATAAATTGTTAAAATAAAAGTGAATCGGCAGTGTGGAGAGCAATGGTGAAGAAGCACCACGAAGGTGTGTGAAGCGAGCCAAAGCATTTCCTCACTTAGAGGAAGATCGTCGTCGGACGCGCCCATCGTTATCCGCTCTTCAGCAAGTATTGAAGACGGTTCGAACCCTAGGGCTCTGTCTTCTCGCAAATTCTGGTGAGGTTGATTTTTTCAATCTGGCTTTGAAGCATGTTGTAGTAGCACGAGGAAGAAGCACCCTAAAGTGTGAGCATCATATAGCATTGCTTTATCTGGAATTCTATTTTTCTTGATATTTTGATTTCTCTGGATTTTCGGCCTCTTTCTATTTTTCTGGATATGTGAGCATCATTTCGTTCATTTACATTCCATAAACACTCACTACCTAAAAAGATGGTTCCAAATGAAGAAGCGGTTATGATATTAATAGCAGTACAACAACGAGAAGAAGACATTTTTTTAATGACCTTTGCATCTCAGAAACGAACTTATGAATTGATGGTTTTGTTTTATAGCTACGTGTCATCCTCGATTCATGTGATTATAAAGGGGTGCGATCAACATTCAATGAATTGAAGGGATTTAGCATTCTCTACTGCATCTTCATTAACTTGCTTTGCCATTTTTCTTAACTAGATTTTTTATATAAGCACTTGGTTTATTGGTACTCATTCATGTTGGATAAATTGGATTTATTTGATTTTCTGAACTTGAGCTTTTAACCTTGGAGGCAATATGTGCACTCTAAAAGGTTTATGCATAGAAAAAAAGATCAATGCTCCTCCTCCTTTACATTATACTTTTCGATGAGATTAATTTTTTGGTGCATGTTTTATCACATCAAGGTTCAATTTTTATTGGTTGTGCCTTATCACTCCTTTTTATGATCTATATTATTATCTGATATTGTTTTTTTCAATAAGTATTTAATCCTTAACATTAATTCTCTGCATCTGCAGTTAAGTTGCAGATTCTGGCCTCATCTAAATTATCTAAATTATGGTGATTTCATCTTTGATAGAAAGGTAAAGGTTATCTGAAGATATTACATTTAAAACTTTGACTGCTCTAGGAATATTTTTTTCTTGGCTGAACCAATTCTCAAACTTCTATACAGGGCATTCTGTCTTCTGTTTATCTTGATGAGGAAACTTTACATGGTTGGAAAAAGCTCCCTATTCCTTTTCACAACCTCAATGAATTTCCAACTCCCAATTCTATTACACAGTTTGCTTTTTCTACGTTTAGTAGAATGTCGACTGGTGAGGACCAAGGTATTCATGTTTCCCAATATTGAACTCAAGTATCACTTCCTAGGGTTGTAATATCCAAATCTGTAACCAAGGTTATTCTTTTGGCAGAGAATACTGCATAGGCACCCGCTATCAAGAATACATTCATATCATTTGACAAATGGGGCAAAGGCATTGCATTTGTTAATGAATTTAATTTAGGGAGATATTGGCCGGTAAATATAACTTCTCTTTTGTCTCTTTGGTTGTATTTTGTTTGTGATTAGATTGCATGGCTATATATAGTTTGTTTTTAATATTAATGATTGCTTTCCTCTTGAAGTATATATATATATATATATATATATATATATATATATATATATATATATATATATATATATATATATATATATATATATATTGGTAATAGTCGAAAGGACCTCAACGCAACCTCTATGTTCCAACTCCACTCCTTAAGGAAGGGGATAATACCCTGGTATGGCTAAGTAGGAGCTATTATTTGTCTTCAATATAGATATATTCAATCAGAATTATTCTACAAATTAGAGTATTTTATGGAAATTCATCTGTCTTCTTTTATTCAGCTTGAAATCTTGTGTTTTTTTTTTTGAGTAAATTGATGCACATGTTGTACTTGATTTTTTTTTTGGTCAACAGGTTATATTTGAGTTGGAATCTCCAAACCCTGAACTTGTGGTACACTCGGTCAATGAGACAGACTTCACTTGTGGCTCAACCTCAAGTCAAAGGTTAGAATCACCATTGAAACGGTACCAATAGCAATTCTAAAAAATCTACACCAACCACTGCAAATTTCATAATTATGTCAATCAGCAACATCTTCAAATCAAATAGGAATCATAGACAGTTAAAAACAGGAAAAAAAAAATGGTGTTTATATGTTAAACCTAATCCTTTTTTGGAGGAATCATTCAGTATATCGGGTGAGGTGTGGTGCATAAACCACATTTCCATAAATAGAAATCAACTTATCACTTAGAATAACAATTGGATTTTTATATTTGAGGCATATTCAGTAACGCAGTGCAAAGGGGAAGTAAACATAGATCCTGAAAAAGAGACCAATATGAGATGCAATGTAATTTCTTTGTTATTGTTGGCCAACAATGATATTATTGTTGTTGCTGTTGTTGTGCTTCATATCACCTCTCTTTTTCCCTTTCCATCATGCAACCAAGAATACAATTTGACAGAGCTTTAAGTCCGGCTATTCTAAGCATAAAGAGTAAATAGTATCTAACATTAAAACTCTGATACGGGTCTGAATAGCTAAAACACAAGAAAGATAATACACCAGAGAGAATTCAATTATAGATAAGAAATATAAGGAAAAAAAATGCACATTTTCTACTAGTCCTCTGTTTTTCACATATCTCTTCAGTTCTAATCAGACAACATCATAGATGCCACAAACTGAGAGTGTGAGATTTTCATCATTCTGAACAAGGTTTCAATATTGGTTAAAAAATTGACATAACTTTATGTCTGGCTAGTAGGAAATAACGCAATTCTAAGTATAAAGAGTAAATAGTATCTGATATTAAAACTGTGGGTGTTTCATTCCCACAATTTTGTCTCACTGATTAATAAGATGAGTATGGGCTAAGTGCCCCCATTTTTTACCCCCAAAAAAAACTCTGATACAGGTCTGACAAGCTGAAAAACAAGCAAGAATAATGCACCAGGGAAAATAAATTATAGATAAGAAGCATAAGGAAAAAATTATCCACGTCTTCTATTAGTCTTCTTCTTTTCATATATCTCTTCATTTCTAATCAGACAATATGATAGATGCCACAAACTTGAGGTACTTGTTATCAGAAAAGAATATGACTACCTAATGAAATTACCTTCTCCTGTATTTCGGCTGGCTTGGGTAGACACTCAACTTCCACGTCATACTTCAGAACCCGGAAACATTCAAGTCTTTCTTCCAAAAATAATGCATAAGTACGAACCAGCAATCCCAAGCTGTAAGTAATTCAAATCATAATACATTAACATAACATTAGATTCGAGTTTGATGCCGGAGGATCATTCGGCCGACAACAAGAGATGGGCGCTTTTAAACAAATTCCAGACTCTGCTTATCATTACCGTCACCAACAACATGCTTTCTTTCTGCTTACTAGGATCCAATAACGGATATTGCAATTCACACTATACCGCTCGAGCAGAAAAAGGAAAAAATTCAGAATCGAAATTCCAATAACAAAATTACACCAGGTTCATAGCAATAATTTAAAATGGAAATGAAAAGAAAAGGGCACAGCTAGAATAGGGCTTGAGGGGTTTACCTCATCATCATGACTCTGAAGCGGCGGGCGGCGGCTTTCTGCAGAGAATCATGTTCACAGGGGAGAAAATTCCGGTGTCGCCCCCTTTGGTCAAATAGTCGGCCGTCTTGAATAGCATCTCGTGAACATCCACAGTCCCTTGGGGTGCTATTCCCACTGAGGCCAGCACCGTGAAGACGATGTGCTTCTGCCAGTACGCGATCCTCCCCATCTTCAGCCTCGTCCACCATGGCTGAGCCGGTGGCTTTGCTAGATCCCGCTCATTCACCACCTCGAACCCCAGTTTACGCGCCGTCTCTTCGATGTCCGCCGAGCTTCTCAGCCCCGGCAAAGCATCCCCTCTCTCAATCCCTTGTATTATCTCCACGTGTTCCGGATTTTTTTAATATTGCTTAAAAAATTTGACAGGGCTTAAGTCCGGGTAGTAGGACGTATAAAGAGTAAAGGGAGAATTACACTCAGTCCCAAGGAAGGAAAAAAATTACAAAAAAATCCGTTGAAATCATAAAATTACAAAAAAGTCTCAAGCGAATTTTTGTTGTAAATACATACATTTCGTGTTGTAAATACATACAAATATTTACAACAGGAAAATTATATATTTACAACAGGAAAAGTATATATTTACAACAACACGAAAAGTAATTTTCATTCCGTACAAATAATATCAAAAAAGTCTCAAACCATTTACAACAGGAAAAATATATATTTACAACAACATTTAAACACCTGATCATTTACAACAGAAAAAGTATGTATTTACAACAACATTTAAAAATTCTGTACAAATAATATCAAAAAAGTCTCAAACCATTTACAACAGAAAACGTATGTATTTACAACAGGAAATGTATGCATTTACAACAAAAATTTCCTTGGGACTTCTAGGTAATTTATTGATTTCAAGGGACTTTTTTGTAATTTTTTTTCTTCCTTGGGACCTGAATGTAATTCTCCCAAGAGTAAATACTACATAGTACTCCCTCTACTATACATATTTGACCTTTTTTTTTTACTCTTGTTCTTGGTCTTAACTGGTAAAGGGGTCGTACACTCTCACCAAAAGGAGTGGTTTCGATCCTGGAGTTTGTCAAGGCGCTGGGGAGGCATCCTAGGTGATGTGAACTTGTGCAAATGCAGGCTAAGGTGGAGGCATGTGTACTCTCAGTCCTGTACTCCTTGGGCACTAAAGTTATAGCACCATGCCCTTGGGCTGTATGTGAACCCAACCCCTCTCCTAAAAAATCTTTAGCAAAAAAACAAAATATATTTGACTTTTTTTTTTTGGAGATTAAGGAATCCAAATAAACTATTTAATTATTCTTATGCTGTGTATTTTTAAATTATATATCAGTTTATTAATCAAACTAATTAATTTAAATTAAAAAAATTAAAAAACTCTAAAATAATTTTATTAACTTTCTCAATTTCTAAAAAAAAAAAATCTAAAAAAAGTATCTGATATTAAAACTCTGGGCCGGCCAAGCTGAAAAAGAAGACCGATAATGCATCAGGGAGAATACGATTATAGATAAGAATAATGAAAAAAAATATTCATCTAATCTATTTTTCATATATTTCTTCAGTTCTAATGAGACAACATTAGATGCTACAAACTTGAGATTTGGCTTGTTCTAATCTATTTTTCATAAAGAACATGACTTCTAATTTCTAGACGTTGGAAGGATATGCCACGGTCCAACACTTGTCGCACCTATGTGGTTAGGTGACAATCCTCTCGATCCTAAATAAAAAATAGAGTTGATTTTGTTTTTTTAAAGGGATCGAAGAATATGAATAATTTACTTAAACGTATTATATATTATGTATTTTTAGATTATATATCAATTTATAAGTTAGGTAAAATGGTTAAAAAAAATGATAGAATTAAATATTTTAAGTAATTAATTAACTTTTTTAATATCGGCAAAAAAGTCAAATCCGTTTTATATTTAAGATTGGGAGGAGTACTACAATTATGTTATATGAAATCACCTCAATTTGACAATTTGTTTGAAGAATAATAGGGAAAAGTTGAAAAAATATCTAATTTTGAACCTAACTTTTTAATATGGTCATAAACATTTTTTCTCAAATGAACTTCTAGACTTGTTTGAGAAATAATAGAGAAAACATAAATGACATTAATCAGGAGCTGACGGAACTAAGTAGTGTTACTGAAAAATAATTTAACAATGTTACTACGATTACAAGGATTAGAGAAGATAACAAAATGTAATTTAACGGTGTCAGTACGAGTATTAGAGAAGATATTTATAATATTTTGAACTCTTGATTATAATAAAAGATCAAGAGTGCTTTATTGAAAAGTTCAGATAAATCTCAGGACTTACGTACACTCTCTCTTGAAATATTTTACTTGATAATTCTACTTATTTCAAATATAAACAGAAACAATTCAATGTGGATCATAGTATTTGAAAATAATATCTCAAGGCCTACTGCCACAACATATCAAAATAGTTTTGATGTGGAAAAGAAACTACTAGATATATACAATTTCCCTTTTGCTTTTATTTTCCACATTATATACTATATTGATTATTCTTTTGGTCGCTACTTCCAATACATGTTGATCTTGTCAGCTTCCTGGACGGAGTCTGCACAAACAAATGTGGGTTATATATTAAAGCAAAAAAGATAAAAGTAATACACATTGTAATTTGTTTTCCATAAACAATCATTGATTTAGGCTTTGTGGCGTACTACAAACCTTGGAGGTATTCGTTGCTGATTGGTTGGGTTCATCAACATTTGTTGCTGCTGAGGTTGATAAGTTGTGCTAGGATTTGCTCGCGATGAAGCCATGGCAGCCATTGAGACGGCTGGCAGTGGAGAGATGTTGCTTGATGTGGCAAATGGACTCGCCTGTGGCTGAGCCATAAAGGCCATTTGGAATGCCTGCGGTGGAGAGATGTTGCTTGATGGGACAAATGGATTCGCCTGAGCAATCGTTGCCATTTGGACAGTTTGTGGTGGAGAGATGTTGCTTGATGTGGTAAATGAATTCGCTTGCTGTTGAGCCATCATGGCTGTTTGGACAGTCTGTGGCAGAGATATGTTGCTTGATGTGGTAGATGAATTTGCTTGTTGTTGAGCCATCATGGTCATTTGGACTGCCTGTGGTGGAGAGATGTTGCTGGATGTAGTAAACGAATTCTCTTGCCGACAAGCCATAGAGGCTATATTGACAGCCGATGATGGAGCAAATGGATTCAGGGTAGGTGCTCCATGCATTTCCTGCGGATTATGACCCATATTGGTGTTCCTTTTCTCTGTTGCTTCATATTCCGATTTGTTACAACAACCTTGGCAGCTACAGTTTTCGCCACATAATTCTCCCGCAGCATAACATCCACAATGACTATTAAAAAAAAGATCACATAGATAAATAAATAATACCGTAATTATATATTAATAAAAACTTATAAATTAAATAGGCTTACCGCTTTTGACATTTGTTGACCTTACATCCGCATCGCTTGCTTGATATCTTCTGCCTGTAGAGAGATATAATAAAATCAGTTTGAAATTTAAAAATTTAGTCTTCATTATTTTGTCAGTTTAAACAATCATTCGCAGCAAATCACAATTTTTTCTTGTGTTTTTAGCGAAATCAAATAAATTTTACAAAGAGATATCTAGTGTGATTAGAAACAATTAAATAGTTTTAAAGAGGATGAATAAAAGAAACAGACCTCTTATTTGGGGGAGTTGGTGACTGCAGAGGAGCTGGCTTGGGTTGATACAGTTGGGCATGAACATGTTGCTGATTTGAAATATTTTGAAGTGGTTGAAAAGTGGCAACAGGAACTTCAAAAGACTGTGAAGTAGGAGGAGGGTGTTGTTGAGTTGAATGTGGTGTAGGCTTTGAAGATTCAACACTGTTACTCATATTATCTTGAAGAGGTAGAACATCACAAGTGGGTGATCGTGGCAATTCATCATGCCTTGTAAAGAAAGTTTCAAATATGGGATCCTGAAATTCAAAAATAATTGGCACATTAATATTGTTATAAGATTTTGTTTTCCCTATGGTGTTGGTATGATAATTTTTCTTTTTCTTTTTTTATGAAAATAGTTTTATGTTTAAGATTTAAAATATAGTACCAGTATGATATGGTGACGGTGCGCTGAATCTGTTTGAGGATTTGTTGTGAGCTCATCTTTGCCAGTAGAGGGTAATGGCAGGACACCTCCATCCAAAGACTGTGAAGTAGGCTTTGAAGGGTCAACACTGTCACTCAGATTATCTTCAAAAGTGGGTGATCTTAGCGATTCATCATGCCTTTTAAAGAAAGTTTCAAATATGGGATCCTGAAATTCAAAAATAACTGTCACATATTAGTATTCATCTATGAATATATTATTCATAAGTCATAGTAGTATTATAAGATTTTGAATATTACCAGTATGATATCGTGACGGTGCGCTGAATCTGTTTGAGGATTTGTTGTGAGCTCATCTCTGCCAATAGAGGGTAATGGCGAGACACCACCATCCATTGGAATAGAATCTTCAACTGGCTCCTCCTACAATATTCAAATATAGATGTGGAGTTAGCATAAAGCTGAGTAGAAATTATAAATATTAACTACTCTCTATGGAACATCCCAACGCATTACTCTCAAAATTGTCCGCTTTAGAGCTCTATTACCCCTCACGATTTTAAAACGCGTTGAGAAGGGAAGACGTCAAGATGATCTAGAAAAGAGAACAAAAGACGTCTTATAAAGGTATTAATACCTCCCCTTTTAAAATTGTGAGGGTAATTAAGCCTCAAAGCGGACAAGTGAGAGTGAGATCTTGAGATTTTACAGGATAATTCTAATAATTTAATGCTTTTATAAGAGTTTTCTTAAAGTTAATGTAATAAATATACAAGAACAACAAAGCCTTGTCCCACTAAGAAGGAAATGTAATAAATATATGGTTTATTTTTTTAAGAAAATTATTTTATCATATTATTGGAAATTAATATTATTATAAAATTGTATTTTTCTTGAGAAGCACGTACAAGATAAATAATAGTATGATGAAAACAATTTTTACATTAAAGATTTGAAAGACAATACCGGCAAGGCAGAGTGATCTTGAGTTGAATCTTGGGGAGGGTTTGTTTCAAACTCAACTGCATAATCGGTACCAACATCCCTTGGGAGCAAGTGGAAAGGGACTTGCTCTCCCACCACCACCGGATTAGATGGAACCGAAGGTTCCAGTGAATCGGATGGAATACCAAAAAAAGCTGCATAATCGGTAGACTCAGAGAAATTATGTAGAAGATCTAGAAAACTGCTATCATCCATTCTCAAGTAATCTTCAATTGCCTGAAATTAAAAATTAATTCAACATCATTACCTATAAATATTGTTGAAACGTAAGGTAACTATAAAAAAAGAATTACAAAAAATATTATTGCACGAAGTCGGTGGGCCTTTAATTCCATGTTTAATTCTAAAGTTGCAGGAGTTACAAAAGAGTAACGAGGAGCAAGACATAAAGGAACGAGTAAGAAAAGAGAGCAAAAGTATGTAGTAATATATAAATGTTTGCTCAAAAAGTATGTAGTAATAAGAATTTCTTTGAGTTTGATGACTCAAATAAGAATTTGATTAATTCAACCATCATTCTATCTCTTATAAAGCGTCACCTATAGTTTGATGACTCAAATAAGAATTTGATTAATTCAACCGTCTTTCTATCTCTTATTAAGCTTCACCTATAGTTTGATGACTCAAATAAGAATTTGATTAATTCAACCGTCTTTCTATCTCTTATAAAGCGTTTCTGTCTCTAACTAATTTCAGGAAACAAACAAGACTCAAGCTATGTTATCAATCCTCAAGAAGAAGGAGAATTAGCAACTCACATAGTTAAAGAAAAAATAAAAGACGAAGAGACGAAAAAGATTACACCAGAGTCACAGTAGGTTAAAGAAAAGAAGAAACACAAAAAGAAAAAGAGAAGTAGAAGATGGCACTAGAGTAAATTAAAGAAAGAAAGCGAAAGAAAGGAGGGAAGAAGTAGGTTCAAGAAGGAGAAGCACAGTATAGGTTTACGTACGATGGAACTCGATCTTGATAGCAATAATACTTGAAAGTTGGAAACTCTTGATGACAATGGAAACGTAGAGAGGAGGATGATAAGAGAGGAGATTAATATATATAAGGATGACAATGGAACACACGATAAGAAGGATAATATCCTACAAGATGAAAAGCGCGCGTGTTGGAAGGCTTGGAATCTTTAAAGCAGACATAACCAACTTTTTCATACAATGATCCCTCATATTATTTAAATCCGACTTTTTAACCGACTAAAACTAATTTTCTTTCGCATCTGGTATAATAGTCAAATGGGACCTACAATTTAAATAAATTATAATATACTAGCATATCTTTCGAATAAGAATAGAAACCTATAAATTTAAACCCACACATGCGTATGTTATTTTTTTTTTAAATTTTTTTTTAAAAGCTGACAATATCAAGAGTGAGACGCCGGGATGTTACACAAAGACGCTAGTGTTATACGAAAGATGCCTTATAAGGGTTTAGATAGACCCCCCATAACCCTAGTGTTTTAAAACGCATAACGCGTTAAGAGGGGAGGTATCTAGACCCTTATAAGGCATCTTTTGTTCCCCAAGACGCGTTATAAGGGTCTAGATATCTCTCCCTCTTGACGCATTTTAAAACCGTGAGAGGTGATGAGGACCCAAAAGCAGACAATATCCCTCTCCTTCTTAACACATTTTAAAACCATGAGGGGTGATGAGGACCTAAAAGCAGACAATATTGAGAGTGAGACGCTGGGATGTTACACAAAAACATCTCATCATTCAGTTATAAGGGTCTAGATACCTTTCCTTGACGTATTTTAAAATCGTGAGGGGTGATGAGGACCCAAAAGCAGACAATATCGAGAACGAGACGCTCGAAGGCTTGGAATCTTTAAAGCAGACATAACCGACTTTTTCATACAATGATCCCTCATATGATTTAAATCCGACTTTTTAACCGACTAAAACTAATTTTCTTTCGCATCTGGTATAATAGTCAAATGGGACCTACAATTTAAATAAATTATAATATACTAGCATATCTTTCTTATACAGATATTGCTACGATAGAATAAGAATAGAAACCTATAAATTTAAACCCACACATGCGTATGTTTTTTTTAAATTTTTTTTTTTTAAAAGCTGACAATATCAAGAGTGAGACGCCGGGATGTTACACAAAGACGCTAGTGTTATACGAAAGAT
Organism: Acacia pycnantha; assembly: GCA_025563575.1. Taxonomy (NCBI): domain Eukaryota; kingdom Viridiplantae; phylum Streptophyta; class Magnoliopsida; order Fabales; family Fabaceae; genus Acacia; species Acacia pycnantha. Next base: position 9,690,981 of record JAMWYP010000005.1, on the reverse strand, counting down.
GCTTTATAAGGGTTTAGATAGACCCCCCATAATCCTAACGCGTTAAGAGGGGAAGTATCTAGACCCTTATAAGGCATCTTTTGTTCCCCAAGACGCGTTATAAGGGTCTAGATATCTCTCCCTCTTGATGCATTTTAAAACCGTGAGAGGTGATGAGGACCCAAAAGCAGACAATATCCCTCTCCTTCTTAACGCATTTTAAAACCATGAGGGGTGATGAGGACCTAAAAGCAGACAATATCGAGAGTGAGACGCTGGGATGTTACACAAAGACATCTCATCATTCAGTTATAAGGTTCTAGATACCTTTCCTTGACGTATTTTAAAATCGTGAGGGGTGATGAGGACCCAAAAATAGAAAATATTGAGAACGAGACGCTGGAATGTTACACAAAGACATCCCATCATTCAGTTGTCCGCGTTGCAGCCCACAGTTTTACATAGAGAAGGTATTTAGACCCTTCCTCACTAGCTGATGTGAGACTTTATATAAAGCTCATCAATTAAAACAAAGGATTCAAGTCACATCATCTATCCTCAAGAACAAGGAGAAGCAGCTACTCATGTGTCTAACGTTAAAGAAAGCAAAGAAGAGGAGGAGGCACCACAGTATGTACGGACCTGTAAACTTTTGATAAGATCAGAATTCCTCGTCGTGCTTTGTTTAGAAAACTGGGTTTGTTGAACAAAACTGTGAAAGCGAGAAGGAGAATGGTATGGGAGGCTTATATACAAGCTCGTGAGTAGCAAGATCGGTTTTAAATCAAATTAATTAGACAATTGATTAAATCTATTAAAAAAAAGAATTAATCCGTTGATTAAATTTAAAAAATAGAATTAATCCATTATTTTAAAAAATGCAATCACACTCACATAAACTGAAATGAATTATCAAATCTTATTTTAAATACTGGTTACTTTTTTCCCTGATATAAAAAAGTTAATATAAAATATTATTAAATCTATAACAAATCATGTTATTTACATGATAAGATTTATCTAACATGGGAGAATATTTGATGTCCTAAAAATGCAAATCTTACAAGAAAGATAGGCAAATAATTTTGAATTGAATTTTAAAACCAATTAGAAAATTGGGGTTAAAATTTTTTAATTAATTTTTCTTACTCTTTTATCATACATCTTCCCATTATTTAAGTTTTATAACCCCATTTCTCAAATTTTTTTTTTTTTTTTAATTTGACTCAAAATTTTTCCCTTCTCTCTCGACGCTACCAAATTCCTCATACCAAACAGGCCTTAAGTAAGAAATTTGATGTCCTAAAAACCCCAATCAATCTATGCCCTAGCCCAGAACCATTCCAGTCTAAGAAGTTGGTAAAACCAGAACACCAAAGCATAAATCAATTTCATGAAATGGTAGAACAATAAGAAAAATATGGCATAAAACTATATACTTGTGATATAATCACAACATAAATCAATTTCATGAAATGTTGGGAGACACTTTTTTTTTTCCAGTTTACCTAATGCAATTCATAAGCAGAATATGAATTCTTTGAGATTATATGTAAAATCAAGTAACCGTAATTAAATTTAGAACTGTGTTGATATAATAATGAGGAAAACTTGCCAATTACTCCTCATTGAGTGAAGAAAAATTGTTATTTGGAGTGGTGAGGAGGGCGAGCTCCTACTGAAAAAGCAATAAACTAGATCATGAAGCAGAATTTTGATGAGAAACCAAAACGCTAAAATATTACCTATACTGATGGCTCCTGTTCTTCAACAGGTAATTAGCTGTCTTCTGAAGCTGAAGCTTCTTCTGGTCTGCAAGTCAACTGAAGCTGTTGATAAACAACAAGATATCAGTCGTCCAAAAAAAGGAAGATAAATAATATTTATAATTTTCAAGAAAACTGTGCACTAATGGAAACAAACTAAGAGTCTATGATAATCACACTCTCCCTAAACTTAATCAATTATGAACTAACCAATGGTTCACTTGAAACTGTAAGCACTCATGATGCCTCTCTTCAGACAGGAAACTGAAAATTTCAAGCAAGTTCTAATCCTTTGCAGACTTCATAGAAATCTCAGAGACTAGCAGTTAACATCAGGATCTTGAAGTTAAACTGCAAAAGCCTTGCTGGCTGCTACGGAAAACACAGTGGCAAAGCATTTGATAGAAATTACATGCAAATTATCACCTGCTGACCAGCACGTTTATAGACATCAAAGGCTGTAATGGCCTCAAGTCTGGGCATCTCAAAAAACTGCACAGAAATCACAAAATTATTACTTAGAAATATAACTCACAAGTGTTTAATAAAAACTTGATACAAACACGTGAATATGCCAGTTAAGAACATTGTTAAGAACTATATATCCAAACGCCATCTAACAAAACTATGACTTGTATACCGCCAAAAAAGAAATAAGAAAAGACATTTACGACACCTCACTGGCCAAGAAGGCAATCAGCAGTTGCAATTCCAAATAATTTCCATGAGAGAGATCACATCCTTCTAAATTTTCAATTTTCAACTACCAATCATTTTAACATTTAACCATTAAAACAATTTGTCCACGAAAAGGATGCCCTTCCCTACGATAGGTATATTAGATGCAGATAAACATTATCGCCATTGAAACTTTGGTCTAACATGGATGATATTCCCATCCCTATCCTTCAAGGAAAAGACATCAGTAACTAGAAGAAGTTGAGTAAAGGTTTGACTCTTGTTCCTTTCAAAGGCCGGCTTCTAAAGTACATTTCCATTGTTGAAATCAACAAAAGAGAACAAAGTTCAAGGTTTGAGAAATAAATAAGGGTTAAGGGCCAAAAATACCAACGAACTATTGGGTCAGGACCACCCAGCACAGCAAACTATTTTTTGGACCAAAAATACCAACAAACATTTTAAAGAGGAGTGCTCAGCACAACGGAGTTAACACCGTTAACAAAAAGTTAACCTCCGTTATCTAAGGTGTAGATTGGCCAACGAACTCTTATTCCAGGAGCGCCCAGCACAAAATTCTAAATTTTACTAAATTAAATAATTTTTCTCAATTGTCATTATTCAAAACTACTTGTATAGATATCTATGGACAAAAATTATTCATTATTTAATTTTGTTAAAATTATAATTTGCTAAAATAAACAAAATTTTTAATTAAAAATATAATTATATGATTTAAATAAAACTCAATGTGTTTTATAATTTATTATATATGTTAAACAAAAAATTATATGATTTATTTTTTTAATAAAACTCACATAAATTTCTTCTAAAATAAAATAATAATTTTTATGAGAAAAAGAATGTATGATAAATGATATGAGAGAATTAGAGTAAAATATGTAAAAGTGCACTTATTAATAAAATAAATTAGAGTAAATTTATGTATGTATTTTTTACTCTATCATGATTTTTATTTTTATTTTATTTCTAAATATAAGTCTTATTAATCTAAATTTATAAGTATAATTTGTTTCCCTCTTTAAATTATAGCAATAAATTTAGGTTAGTAGTTTTTAAAGCTCAATTGTGTCAATTGCCGTATAACTTATTCCCAACGATACATTATCTATCTTGAATATAATGATATTAAGTTAACGGAAAAATCGAAAGAAAAGAATATAAAACACCTTGAGTTTTATTTAAATCATATAATTATATTTTTAATTAAAACTTTTGTTTATTTTAGCAAATTATAATTTTGAAAAAATTAAATAATGAATAATTTTTGTCCACATAGATATCTATACAAGTAGTTTTGAATAATGACAATTGAGAAACAATTATTTAATTTAGTAAAATTTAGAATTTTGTGCTGGGCGCTCCTGGAATAAGAGTTCGTTGACCAATCTGCACCTTAGATAACGGATGTTAACTTTTTGTTAACGGTGTTAACTCCGTTGTGTTGAGCGCTCCTCTTTAAAATGTTTGTTGGTATTTTTGGTCCAAAAAATAGTTTGCTGTGCTGGGTGGTCCTGGCCCAATAGTTCGTTGGTATTTTTGGTCATTAACCCAATAAATAATTCAGAGCATAAACTAACAATTCCCATCCATAAATCCCCTAGTTTTGTGTTATACGGATAAATGACTAATGCCAAAATATATTTATCAAAACATCCCAAAATATTCGAAACAAACTACTTTGTAAATTATGAATGACCTATAAACCAAGAGGATCTTTTGGAAAACATAGCTAAAGCCATACGAAAGCCAACACATATTGTATCACAAAAATGCTAGCATTAGCTTCTTCTGGCTGAAAATTGTAGCACAAATTCAATCCGTACTATTGAGAAGATGAAGAACACAAGAGCAATAAACTTCCAGAAGAATATTGAATTAAATCAATTCTAACCAAACTAATGATATGTAGAAATACAGTAGTCAAAACAGATACACAAATATAGAAAACTGAAGTTAATAATTAGAGTATTAATATCCACAAGTTCAGCAGCATTACCCGGCAACCAACAAGCCGATAGAGTAGCTGCAGCAGAGCAGGCAACTGCACCAGGAGCTCCTCACTGTCCAAATCCCTGGTCCTATTGTACCCCTGCTAAAGCTTATCAGAAAAATAACAGCTAAGACACACAAAGCTGTATATTTTGTAATTTAAAAAAAAAAATGTTCTTTATAAATAGCAATTCTAATGAATCTACACCAATCATTGCAAAGTTCATAAAGATGTCAATCAGCAACTATAAGCAAACCAAATAGAAAAAGAAAAAGGGAAACAAAAAATCGTGTTTATACGTTAGACCTAATCTTGGAGAAATCATTCCCTATATCGAGGGGTGAGTGCATAAACCGCATTTGCATAAATAGAAATCAACTTATCAGTTAGAATAACAATTGGATTTTTATATCTGAGGCATGTTTAGCAACAAAATGTAAAGGGGAAACGAACATAGATCATGAAAAAGAGACACCAGAATAAGATGCAATATGGCATCTTTGTTATTGTTGGCCAACAATGATATTGTTATTGTTGTTGTTGTACTTCATATCACCTCTCTTTGTCTCCTTCCACAATTCAACCAAGCATACACCCAGATTTTCATCATTTTGAGCGAGGTTTCATTATTGCTTAAAAAATTTGACAGAGCTTTAAGTCTGGCTAGTAGGACGTACAAAGAGTAAATAGTATCTGATATTAAAACTCTGATACAGCCATACAGGTCTGACGAGCTGAAAAACAAGAAAGATAATGCACCAGGAAGAATTCAATTATAGATAAGTATAATGAAAAAAATATTCATCTAATCTATCAATCTTCTGTTTTTCATATATCTCTTCAGTTCCAATCAGATAACATCATTAGATGCCACAAACTTGAGGTTTGACTTGTTATTAGTAAAGAACATGACTTCCTAATGAAATTACCTTCTCTGTCTTTCGGCTGGCTTGGGTAGACACTCAGCTTCAATGTCATACTTCTGAACCCGGAAACATTCAAGTATTTCTTCAGAGCAATCCCAAGCTGCAAGTAATTCAAATCAAAATACATATATATGCATAACATTAGACTAGAGTTTGATGGATCAGAGTTTTAAGCTACGGTTGATTACACATAAAATCCTAATTATTCATGGAAGAAAACGTAAAAAAACGAAAATAAAAGAAAGAAGAGAAGCAGAACCAGTGGTGGAAGGAGTAGAGAAGACTTTTGACTAATTTGCCCCTTATTAAATAACTATTTACCAAAATGGTCATGTCTGGAAACTATTAACCCATTTGTCCCTGTTTAGTCGACTAATCAATGGTTTAGTCCACTAAAACGCGGGCCAATTTTTTTTATTTTTTGAAAACCCCGCGATTTAGTCGACTAAGCCGTAAGTCTTAGTCGACTAAACCAGTATAGAGGGGTTTTTTAAAACCCCAATCACGGCATTTGGAACCCTAATCCACTAAACACCCCTTTCCTCTTCCAGTTTTAGTGCGGCCCATCAAGGTTTAATACCATCCCACCTTGTTGAAGGTATAATTGTTGTGTAATCTTTGTAGTTTCACTTTGTTAAGCTTTTGTTTTTGTTTGTAACCTGAAACCCTTCCTTTTGCAGCTCCCAAATTCTGGTGTGAAGGATGAGTTCAAGTCCAAACACGCACGTTACTGTCCCGATGTGTGGGCGCAATTTTTTTAGAAGACAATGGCTCAGCAAAGCCAAACTTGGAGCAATAGTTGAGGGACACCTTCCAAGAAAAGTAACTACCAATGAACTTCTTGAGAAAATACCACTCAAAGAAACTCAGAAAGACGTAATATTCCATAGAATTATTTGCAATAGAATTAGATTCTGATATTCTTTTATTGTTCTTTAATTTATTAATTATTATTAAATTAATTATTAATTTATGAAAGCACAAAACGCAAAAAATCAGGTTAAGTATCCAAGTGTTGATTATGATATTCATAGACTATACCAAAACCGTAGTTATTAGAACTTTATCTTGGTTTATGGTCATCCTTGCATTTTTAAGTAATTTTCCGTGAGCTAAGACAAAATTCCTTTTATATACCTTGAATGACTTAAAAGCACTTATAAAAAGTTAAAACAAACCAGCACTTAACAAGAGTAAAATTGGTTTGGTTCTCAGTTTCTAGCCGCTCGTATAATTGTGTTGTAAATATCTTTAATTTTTTGCCCTCAAGTTTTGAAAAATAGGAAAAATTTGTTATGCTCTTCATCTTATATTGCTTTTGGTTCTACCTTTATGATGCTTACAATAATATCTCGACAGTGAATTCAAAGTGGCACAGAGGTGAACATAGAGATGCAACATTGATGAAAACAAACCAACAAACAATGCAGAGGTCTAACACCGTTGAATTTTGGAGGAGAAGCTCATCAGAGCTTCAAATCCAAGTACAAGCCTCCCGTTTCGTCATTATTGGAATTGCCAGTTTCTGTTTGTACAACTTCTTCCTCTTCTTTTATAGGGAAGCTGTGCATGTTGGAGAAGCAGCATAGAGTTTCCAGAGGTAATTTATTAATATAATAAATTACAACTACTATATCTAATAACAATTAATAAATAATAAATAAGACAATAAAACAATAACAAGAGAAATACCATAATCTAATTTTACTCTAAATAATATACAAGTAAAATACTATAAAAGAGGAAGAAATACAAAATATCTTATAGAATAAGAAGACACTTGTTAGGATGGGATGAGAGAAAAGGTAAAAGGGCATCTTTTATATTGTAAGAGCCCCTCAACCTAAAGAAAGACACTTGTTCGGATGGAATGAAGGAAAGACATAAAGAAAGACACTTGCTGGGATGAGATGAGAGGAAAGGTATAAAGAAAGACACTTGTTGGAATGAGATGAGAAGAAAAGGTAAAGGGGCATCCTTCTACATTGTAAGAGCCCCTCATATAAAGAAGCCAATGATGTGGGACTTTTTCATTCAACAAATTTTTTACTTTGACAAATTTTTTAGACATAATTTAATAATATAATAAATCACAACTACTATATCTCATGATAATTAATAAATTAAAGAACAATAAAAGAATATCATAATCTAATTCTATTGCAAATAATTCTACGGAATCTTGCGTCTTTCTGAGTTTCTTTGGGTGATATTTTCTCAAGAAGTTCATCGGTAGTTACTTTTCTTGAATGACGTCCCTCAACTATTGCTCCAAGTATGGCCTTTCTTGTCTTCCAAAAAAACTGCGCCCACACATCGGGACAGTAACGTGTGTGTTTGTACTTGAACTCATCCTTCACACCAGAATTTGGGAGCTGCAAAAGGAAGGGTTTCAGGTTACAAACAAAAACAAAAGCTTAACAAAGTGAAACTACAAAGATTACACAACAATTATACCTTCAACAAGGTGGGATGGTATTAAACCTTGATGGGCCGCACTAAAACTGAGAAAAGAGAGAGTATTGGAAGGGGAAAGGGGTGCTTAGTCGATTAGGGTTCCAAATGCCGCGATTGGGGTTTTTAAAAAACCCCTCTCGCGATTTAGTCGACTAAGACTTGTATCTTAGTCGACTAAATAGCGTTTAGTCGACTAAGACTTACGGCTTAGTCGACTAAATCGCGGGGTTTTCAAAACAAAAAAATTGGCCCGCGTTTTAGTCGACTAAACCATGGATTAATCGACTAAACAGGGGCAAATGAGTTAATAGTTTTCAGATAGGGGCATTTTGGTAAATAGTTATTTAATAAGGGGAAAATTGATCAAAAAGCCGGAGAAGAGAAGTTCGACGCCATAAGATGAAGGAGAAACAATATATGTTATACTCCTTTAAAAATAAAAGAGTCAACTTTTGTTTTAGAGAGAGTTGAGAAATTTAATTAACCTACTTAATTATATTATATGTTGTGTGCCTTTATATTATATGTCAATATATAAGTTTGGAAAAATAGTTTTGAAAAAATAATAAATGTAAATATTTTAAAATAATTTAATTAGACTTTTTAATATCTCTTAAAAAATCAATTTAGTTTTATATTTAAGACCGGAAGAAATACGTCAATTAGGTTATATGAAATCACCTCAATTTAACAATTTTTTTGAAAAATATTAGGGAAAAGTATCTAATTTTGAACCTAACTTCTTAATTAATGGACATAAATATTTTTTATCTATTATGCTTTTCGGTAAAATAAACTTTTAATAAAGAAAAGTTGGAAAAATTATAATTTTGAATTATATAACTCCTTGATTTTATAATATAAACTTTTAAATTTTGAATAATTATAATCCTTAATTTATGGTGATTCGTTTGAGAAATAATAGAGAAAACACAAATGATAGTAATTAGGAGCTAACGAATTAAACGATGTTACTTAAAAATAATTTAATAATTTTATTACGATTACAAGTATTAGAGAATATAACAATGTAATGTAATGGTGTTAGTAGTGTATTAGAGAAGATATTTATAATATTTTGAACCCTTAATTATAATATAAGATCAGAAGTACTTTATTGAAAAGTTCAGATAAATTTGAGGACTTAAGTACTCCCTCTCTCTTAGATATATACAATTTTCCTCTTTGCTTTTATTTTCTACATTATATCTATATTGATTATTTTCTTGGTAGCTGTTTCCAATACACAGATCTTGTTTGCTTCCGGACGGAGTCTGCACGCACAAACAAATGTGGGTTATATATTAAGGCAAAAAAAATAAACTGATACAAATTGTAATTTGCTTTCCATACAAAATTATTGATTTCGGCTTTGGTGGCGTACTAAAAATTGTAATTTGCTTTCCATACAAAATTATTGATTTAGGCTTTCCACGTGTTCCGGATTTTTTTAATATTGCTTAAAAAATTTGACAGGGCTTAAGTCCGGGTAGTAGGACGTATAAAGAGTAAATACTAAATAATACGGGGGCAGCTACGGTCCACTGCAGTGGACCGTTCACTACCCCCCAAGGCAGTGAATAAAAAAAACAAAAACAAAAAACAGGCAGTGAATACTGCCTTGAGGGGGCAGTGAACGGGCCACTGCAGTGGACCGAAGCTGCCCCCTCCCTCTACATATACATATTTGACCTCTTTTTTTTTTCTTACTCTTGTCCTTCAGCTTAACTGATAAAGGGATCGAACACTCTCACCAGGGGGGTTCGATCCTGGAGTTGGTTAAGGCGTTGGGGGAGGCATCCTAGGTGATGTGAATTTGTGGAAACGCAGGTTGAGGTGAAGGCATGTGTACTCTCAGTCCTATACTCCTTGGGCGCTAAAGTCATAGCGCCCTGCCCTTAGGTTGTAGGTGAACCCAACCCCTCTCCTAAAAATTTTTTAGCAAAAAAAAAAAATATTTGACTTTTTTTTTTGGAGATTAAAGAATCCAAATAAACTATTTAATTATATCATATGCTGTGTATCTTTATATTATATATTTGTTTATTAATCAAACTAATTAGTTTAAATTTTAAAAAAATAAGAATACTCTAAAATAATTTAATTAACTTCCTCAATTTCTCAAAAGAAATCTAAAGAAAGTATCTGATATTAAAACTCTGGGCCTGCCAAGCTGAAAAAGAAGACAGATAATGCACCAGGGAGAATACAATTATAGATAAGAATAATGAAAAAAATATTCATCTAATCTATTGTTCATATATCTCTTCAGTTTTAATCGGACAACATCATTAGATGCTACAAACTTGAGGTTTGGCTTGTTCTCCATAAGGAACATGACTTCTAATTTCTAGACGTTGGAAGGATATGCCAGGGTCCAATACTTGTCGCACCTACGTGGTTAGGTGACAATCCTCTCGATCCTAAATAAAAATAGAGTTGATTTTGTTTTTTTAAAGGGATGGAAGAATATGAATAATTTACTTAATCATATTATATATTATGTATTTTTAGATTATATATCAGTTTATAAGAAATGATTAAGAAAAAATGATAAAATTAAATATTTTAAAGTAATTAATTAAATTTTGTAATATTGGCAAAAAAGTCAAATCCATTTTGTATTTAAGATTGGAAGGAGTACTACAATTAGGTTATATGAAATCACCTCAATTTGACAATTTGTTTGAAGAAAATAATAGGGAAAAGTTGAAAAAATATCTAATTTTGAACTTAACTTTTTAATATGGACATAAACATTTTTTATCAAATGAACTTCTAGACTTGTTTGAGAAATAATAGAGAAAACACAAATGACATTAGTCAGGAGCTGACGGAACTAAACGATGTTACTGAAAAATAATTTAACAATGTTACTACGATTACAAGGATTAGAGAAGATAACAAAATGTAATTTAACGGTGTCAGTACGAGTATTAGAGAAGATATTTATAATATTGTGAACTCTTGATTATAATAAAAGATTAAGAGTGCTTTATTGAAAAGTTCAGATAAATTTCAGGACTTACGTACACTCTCTCTTGAAATATTTTACTTGATAATTCTACTTATTTCAAATATAAACAGAAACAATTCAATGTAGATCATAGTATTTGAAAATCATATCTCAAGGCCTACTGCCACAACATGTCAGAATAGTTTTGATGTGGAAAAGAAACTACTAGATACATACAATTTCCCTTTTTGCTTTTATTTTCCACATTATATATTATATTGATTATTCTTTTGGTCGCTACTTCCAATACATGTTGATCTTGTCAGCTTCCGGACGGAGTCTGCACAAACAAATGTGGGTTATATATTAAAGCAAAAAAGATCAAAGTAATACACATTGTAATTTGTTTTCCATAAACAATCATTGATTTAGGCTTTGTGGCGTACTACAAACCTTGGAGGTATTCGTTGCTGATTGGTTGGGTTCATCAACATTTGTTTGCTGCTTGAGGTTGATAAGTTGTGCTAGGATTTGCTCGCGATGAAGCCATGGCAGCCATTGAGACGGCTGGCAGTGGAGAGATGTTGCTTGATGTGGCAAATGGACTCGCCTGTGGCTGAGCCATAAAGGCCATTTGGAATGCCTGCGGTGGAGAGATGTTGCTTGATGGGACAAATGGATTCGCCTGAGCAATCGTTGCCATTTGGACAGCCTGGGGTGGAAAGATGTTGCGTGATGGGACAAATGGATTCGCCTGAGAAATCGTTGCCATTTGGACAGTTTGTGGTGGAGAGATGTTGCTTGATGTGGTAAATGAATTCGCTTGCTGTTGAGCCATCATGGCTGTTTGGACAGTCTGTGGCAGAGATATGTTGCTTGATGTGGTAGATGAATTTGCTTCTTGTTGAGCCATCATGGTCATTTGGACTGCCTGTGGTGGAGAGATGTTGCTGGATGTAGTAAACGAATTCGCTTGCCGACGAGCCATAGAGGCTATATTGACAGCCGACGATGGAGCAAATGGATTCAGGGTAGGTGCTCCATACATTGCCTGCGGATTATGACCCATATTGTTGTTCCTTTTCTCTGTTGCTTCATATTCCGATTTGTTACAACAACCTTGGCAGCTACAGTTTTCGCCACATAATTCTCCCGCAGCATAACATCCACAATGACTATTAAAAGAAAGATCACATAGATAAATAAGTACAAGTGATAATACCATAATTATATATTAATACAAACTTATAAATTAAATAGGCTTACCGCTTTTGACATTTGTTGACCTTACATCCGCATCGCTTGCTAGATATCTTTTGCCTGTAGAGAGATATAATAAAATCAGTTTGAAATTTTTTAGTCTTCAATTTTTCGTCAGTTTAAACAATCCTTGGCAGTAAATCACACAATTTTTTCTAGTGTCTTTAGCGAAATCAAATAAATTTCACAAAGAGATATCTAGTATGATTAGAAAACCACGAAATAGTTTTAAAGAGGATGAATAAAAGAAACAGACCTCTTATTTGGGGGAGTTGGTGACTGAAGAGGAGTTGGCTTGGGTTGATATAGTTGGGTATGAACAAATTGCTTATTTGAAATATTTTGAAGTGGTTGAAAAGTAGAAACAGGAACTTCCAAAGACTGTGAAGTAGGAGGAGGGTGTTGTTGAGTTGGATGTGGTGTAGGCTTTGAAGACTCAACACTGTCACTCAGATTATTTGGTAAAGGTAGGACATCACAAGTGGGTGATCTTGGCGATTCATCATGCCTTTTAAAGAAAGTTTCAAATATGGGATCCTGAAATTCAAAAATAACTGTCACATATTAATATTTCATCTATGTATATTATTCATAAGTGATATTATTATAAGAATCTGAATAGTACCGGTATGATATGGTGACGGTGTGCTGAATCTGTTTGAGGATTTGTTGTGAGCTCATCTCTGCCAGTAGAGGGTAATGGCGGGACACCTCCATCCATTGGAATAGAATCTTCAACTGGCTCCTCCTAAAATGGAAATAAATTGTGGTTAACATTATTCAAATATAGATGTGGAGTAAGCATAAAACTGAGTAGAAATTATAAATTTTAAAACTACTCGTTATATAACATCCTAACGCATTGCTCTCAAAATTGTTCGTTTTAGGGCTTTATTATCCCGTCACGATTTTAAAACGCGTTGAAAAGGGAAGACGTCAAGATGATCTGGAGAAGGGAACAAAAGACGTCTTATAAAGGTATTAATACCTCCCCTCTTGACACATTTTAAAACCGTGAGGGTAATTAAGCCTCAAAGCGGATAAGTTTGAGAATGAGATGTTGAGATGATACACCATAAGTCTAATAATTTAATGTTTTTTATAAGAGTTTTCTTAAAGTTAATGTAATAAATATACAAGAACAACAAAGCTTTGTCCCACTAAGAAGAAAATGTAATAAATAAACCGTTTATCTTTTTAAGAAAAAAAAAAAATTTCTCATATTATTGGAAATTAATATAATTATAAAATTGTATTTTTCTTGTGATGTACGTACAAGATAAATAATAGTATGATGAAAACAATTTTATATTAAAGATTTAAAATACAGTACCGGCAAGACAGGGTGATCTTGAGTTGAATCCTGGAGAGGGTTTGTTTCAAACTCAACTGCATAATCATAATCCGTAGACTCGTCGAAAAACTTCTCAATATCATCTAGAAAAATGTTATCAAGTGATAAATTTTGAACATCATCTAGAAAACTGTTATCAGCTGATAAATTTAGAAGATCGCCTGGAAAACTGTCATCAGGTGATAATTGTATCTGAGTATCATCCATTCTCAAGTAATCTTCAATTGCCTGAAATTAAAAATTAATTCAACGTCATTCATCTATAAATATGGTCGAAACGTAAGGTAACTATAAAAAAAAATTAAAATATTATCGCACGAAGTCAGCAGGCCTTTAATACAATATTTAATTCTAAAGTTTTAGGAGTAACAAAAGAGTAACGAAACGAGGAGCATAGACAAAAAAGAAAGAGTAACAAAAAGAAAGCACAAGTGTAATAATATAGTAAATGTTTGCTAAAAAATTAACCAATAATAACGATGCAACTTCTTAAGGAAGTACATCCCACGGTCTCCCTCTCAAAATTATCTATTTTGGGGTTAAAGCTCTCAAAATAATTAAGCCTCAAAGCGGACAAGTTTGAGAATGAGATGTTGAGATGGTACACCATAAGTCTAATAATTTAATGTTTTTTATAAGAGTTTTCTTAAAGTTAATGTAATAAATATACAAGAACAACAAAGCTTTGTCCCACTAAGAAGAAAATGTAATAAATAAATGGTTTATTTTTTTAAAATAAAAATTTATTTTCTCATATTATTGGAAATTAATATAATTATAAAATTGTATTTTGCTGCACTTACAAGATAAATAATAGTATGATGAAAACAATTTTATATTAAAGATTTAAAATACAGTACCGGCAAGGCAGGGTGATCTTGAGTTGAATCTTGGGGAGGGTTTGTTTCAGACTCAACTACATAATCAGTAGACTCGTCGAAAAACTTTTGAATATCATCTAGAAATAAATTTTGAACATCATCTAGAAAACTGTTATCAGCTGATAAGTTTAGAAGATCGTCTGGAAAACTGTCATCAGGTGATAATTGTATCTGAGTATCATCCATTCTCAAGTAATCTTCAATTGCCTGAAATTAAAAATTAATTTAACATCATTCATCTATAAATATTGTTGAAACGTAAGGTAACTATAAAAAAGAAAAATTAAAATATTATTGCACGAAGTCAGTGGGCCTTTAATTCAATATTTAATTCTAAAGTTTTAGGAGTAACAAAAGAGTAACGAAACGAGGAGCATAGACAAAAAAGAAAGAGTAACAAAAAGAAAGCAAGCACAAGTGTAATAATATAGTAAATGTTTGCTAAAAATTTAACTAATAATAACGATTCAACTTCTTAAGGAAGTACATCCCATGGTCTCCCTCTCAAAATTATCTATTTTGGGGTTAAAGCTCTCATATTCTTAAATCGTGTCAAGAGGAAAGTATAGCATGTTTTTGAAACCGTGCGGAAAGTATCAAAACCCCTTATAAAGGGTTATTTGTTTCCCTCTTTAGTTGATGTGGGACTTTAAAATCTGGTACCCACTGCCTAAGAAAGGGAGGGTATTAGTTAATGGATGGATCCCCTATTTCTCTTCCTCTAAGATATCTATCCCTATATTTTCATTTTCACCTTTTTTTTCTGATTCCCTTATTCTCCTCTCTTCTTCCCTTCTCTTTCTCAATCTTTCCCTATTCTTTCTCTTATTATGCAACATAGAGATTTGTCAAGATAATATAAAACAAGAGTTTGACTTTAGTTATAATGTGGTAGCCACGAATTCATATATATCCTTGGAAAAGAAAGTATAGCATGTTTTTGAAATGCGTGCAGAAAGTATCAAGTTATTTGTTTCCCTGTTGATGTGGGACTTTAAAATCTATCCCCTAGAGGGCCACCTTTTGCATATCAATTGTCTACTTTGGGTCCTTATGTAAAATGTTTCCAGTAACTCTTTACAGTACTCATGAATTATGAATTATGCCTAACATACGTTCTCTAATTTACTCATGAGTTAACTCATAACTCTTTATCGGGCTCATGGGTTAAAACTCTCCAGAAAATCTCATTTCTTCTTAATCTGTAACTCTTTACGTTATCCATGAGAACCCATAACGTAAACATAACAAGAATGATTTGATGATATAATTAGGAAAGTCATAACTCGTCAGGATCTGAAAATATCCAAAACTCTATAAGCTTTAAATACAACTCTAGAGACCTAACACGTCGCTTTTAAAATTGTCCCCTTTAGAGTCCACGGTTTTAAAAAGAGGAGAAAGAAAAGGAGGAGGAGCAAAAGAAAACACATATGTACATATACGTACCTGAAAATTTTTCTATAACAATACTTGAACGCAAAACGAAAGAGGAGGAGGAGAAGCAAGAGGAAAAGAAGAAGAGGAAGGTACGTACCTGTGAAAGATCTCTAGAATTTATCTCGTGCTTTGTTTAAGAAAAGCGTGAAAATCAGAAGGAGGATGGCAGGAGAGCTTAATATATATACAAGCTCGTGACTTGCTTTTCACGCCACATCAGTTTTAAACACTTTCCGCGGAGCCCTTCTCACTCAGCCTCCCCTCTCTCAATCCCTTGTATTATCTCCACGTATTCCGGATTTGTTTAATATTGCGTACAAAATTTGACAGGACTTTAAGTCCGGCTAGTAGGAGCTGAATATAAATATAGGACATATTTAATTTTTTTTAAGAAATTACATAAATTACTTAATCATATATTATAATAAATTATGTATTCTTACATTAGATATATTAATTTTATAGTCAAACTAAATTAGTTTTGAAAAGAAAAAAAATACTCTAAAGTAATTTAATTAGATTCTTTAATATCTCTAAAAAAAAGTCAATTTTATCTTATATTTTAGAGCCAGTATCTAATATTAAAAATCTGAATTATCAGATTAAATTATCAAATTTTTTTAAATAATAGTTTATTTTTCCCTAATATAAAAAAAATATATTAAATATTATTAAATCTATAACAAATCATATTATTTACCTGATAATCTAACATGGGAGAATATCTGATGTCCTAAAAATACAAATCCTACAAGAAAGATACGCAAATGATTTCGAGTTGAATTTAAAAAATAATTAAAAAAAAGTAGAGTTAAAATTTTTTATTTTTATTTTTTTACTCTTTTACCATACATCTTCCCTTTATTTAAGTTTTATAACCCCATTCCTCTATTTTTTTTAAAAAAAATCTAACTCATAAAATTTTTCCCTCCCCTCCTCACCCAACCAAATCCCTTGTACCGGACATGACCTAAAGAACGATATCTAATGTCCTAAAACTCCCAATCAGATTATGCACCAACCCATGTCCTTAAAAACCATTCCAGTCTAAGAAGTTGATTAAACCAGCACGCCAAAACATACGTCAACTTCATGAAATGCAAGAATAATTAGAAAAATATGGTACAAAACTATTTACTTGTGATTTTAAGAATCATAACATAAATCAATTTCATGAAATGTAGAGACATGCATGCTTTTTTGACCTTTTACCTAATGCAATTCATAAGCAGAATCTGAATTATTCGAGCTTATATGCAATCCAAGTAACCATACTTTAAATTTAGAACCATGTCGATGTAATAACGAGGAAGACTTACCAATTGCCTCTCATTGACCGAAGAAAGCTCAATGGGAATCATATTAAGGTTAAACAGAGAAGCATGCATGTTAAATCAAAACATGAATCCACTGCAAGCACAAAGAAAAGCCTCTCTTAAAACAGGAAACTGAAAATTTCTAGCATGCTTCATAGAAATCTCAAAGACTGGCAGCCTACAACAACTTAGGGATTTTAACATATGAATATTGAAGTTAAACTGCAAAAGCCCTGCTGGCTGCTTCGGAAAACACAGTGGCAAAGCATTTGATAAAAATTACGTGGAATTATCACCTTCTGACTAGCACGTTTATAGATATCAAAGGCTGTAATGGCCTCATGTCTGGGCATCTCAAAATACTGCAAAGAAATCACAATTATTACTTAGAAATACAACTTACAAGTGTTTCATAAAAACTTGATCCGCAACATAAGAACATGCCAGTTCACCTTATTAATGAGATTGATAATTCCATCTTTAATAGCACAATAAATCTTAAAGCTCTCTTTCAATACCTGTATTTAAGAACTATATATCCAAACGCCATCTAACAAAATTATGATGACATATATACCACCAATAACATATATAAATATTACTAGAAAAAAGAAATAAGAAAAGTCATTTACTACACCTCACTGAGCAACAAGGCAATCAATAGTTGCAGTTCCTAATAAATTCTGTAAAAGAGATCACATCCTTCTAAATTTACAATTTCCATCAACAAATCATTTAAACATTTGACCATTAAAACAAATTGTCCATGAAAAGGACACCCTTCCCTATGACAGGTATATTAGATGCAGATAAACAACATATTATCACCATTGAAACTGTATCAATAGCAATTCTATAAAATCTACACCAACCACAGCAAATTACGTGATTATGTCAATCAGCAACATCTTCAAATCAAATAGGAATCATACACAGTTAAAAACAGGGAAAAAAATGGTGTTTATATGTTAAACCTAATCCTTTTTTGGAGGAATCATTCAGTATATCGGGTGAGGTGTGGTGCATAAACCGCATTTCCATAAATAGAAATCAACTTATCACTTAGAATAACAATTGGATTTTTATATTTGAGGCATATTCAGTAACGCAGTGCAAAGGGGAAGTGAACATAGATCCTGAAAAAGTGACCATTATGAGATGCAATGTAATATCATTGTTCTTGTTGGCCAACAATGATATTATTGTTGTTTCTGTTGTTGTGCTTCATATCACCTCTCTTTTTCCCTTTCCATCATGCAACCAAGAATACAATTTAACAGAGCTTTTAAGTCCGGCTAGTAGGAAACAGCGCAATTCTAAGCATAAAGAGTAAATATCATCTAACATTAAAACTCTGATACAGGTATGAATAGCTAAAACACAAGAAAGATAATACACCAGAGAGAATTCAATTATAGATAAGAAGTATAAGGAATAAAATATGTAAAATTTCTATTAGTCCTCTGTTTTTCACATATCTCTTCAGTTCTAATCAGACAATATCATAGATGCCACAAACTTGAGGTTTGACTTGTTATCAGAAAAGAACATGACTACCTAATGAAATTACCTTCTCCTGTCTTTCGGCTGGCTTGGGTAGACACTCAGCTTCAATGTCATACTTCAGAACCCGGAAACATTCAAGTCTTTCTTCCAAAAATAATGCATAAGTACGAACCAGAAATCCCAAGCTGCAAGTAATTCAAATCATAATACATTAACATAACATTAGATTCGAGTTTGATGCATCAGAGTTCTAAGCTACAGTTGATTACACATAAAATCCTATATATTCATGGAAGAAAAGGTAAATAAAAACGAAAATAAAAGAAAGAAGAGAAGCAGACCCAGCGGCGGAGAGAGATGAGAAGTCGACGCCGTAAGATGAAGAAGAAACCACCGGACCTCGCTCCTCATTCTTCTGTACCGTGCTTCACTCCGCTCAACTGTTATTAAAATCGAGATTTAAATGGTGGGATCGCACGATCCTACGAGATTTTGAGACCAGACGATCCAGCTCTTACAGAAATCGTAAATTACTTTGGAACAATAGGATCGACGGGTAACTCTTCCGGTATCGCACGATCCTATTACGCTCAGAAGAAAAAAAAAAAATCAGAACCTTGAGCCTTCTTCGTTGCGCAGCTTCAGAACCCTTAGTTTTTGCTCTACCGAGCCCACCTCCGTCCATGACGGGCTGAAATTGTAGGAGGAAGCGGAGAGGGAGTGAGGATGTAAATGGAAGGAAAGATGGGGAAAGCATTTGACCTGTGAGTGAGTGGGAGAAGGAGAGAAAAGGAAGAGTGTAGCCTGCGTATGTGTAAACGGATCTGAATCATACTGGAATGATATAAACTGGATTTTTTTTTTTTTTGATATGATATATAAACTGGATTTGATAAAAGGACATAGAGTCCAGCGCCAACCTCCAATTAGCCTGTTTACTGACACAATAATTCAAAGTTTTGCTCTCCGGGCCCACCTCCAATTAGCCTATTCATATTGTTTATGTTTTTTGGTCAAAGTTTACATTATATTTATTAATTTTAAAATTGATGTTAGTTATTTTATATGAATATATACATAGCCGAATATAACTTATATCTTATGTAATAGGATCTTATTATCCGTGTCGATCCCACGATTTACAATCTTCACACTTCCTCTCGATTTTATATAGGATCTTGATTTTAACATCGGCTGCATCGCTCCCCTTTTCTTACAATCTCACTAATTTTTTTTTTTAGGAAAATCCATCAGGCCCATATCGGCAAAAAAATATCAAAGTCCAAGAAAAAGTCACTGTCAAAAAAGGTCTCGGGACCTTTTCTAGTATTATTTTATAAAATGTTAGTTGTTAATGAGACTTATATAGTTGTTAACGGATACTGATTTAATTGTTAATGAAATTGATTAAGTTGTTAGGATATTGTTGTTAATGCTACTGATTTAGTTGTTAATAAGTATTGATTTAGTTGTTAATGAGACTGATTTAGTCGTTAACATTTTATGAAATAATATTAGAATAGGCCTTGGGGCCTTTTTTAACATGTGAATTTTTCTTTGGCCTTTTTTGATATTTGTTTTGCTAATATGGGCCCTAAGATGGATTTTCCCAATTTTTTTTTATAATATTAATATTAATATTCGTAATTGCTCCAACCTCGCACAAAATAAGATTTAATCAATTAATTTCTATAAATTATAAAATGACTAATAAGATAACTATAATCTAAATAAGCTCCATTAGCCAAAATCTATTACTAAATACTAAACAGAGAGGAAAAAATATTAAAAATATGATTTATCAAAGGATAATGGAAATGACTCTTCCATGGTATTAAAGCCCAAATCATCGCAACATAATCTAAAGAGAAGTGGAGATGGTGTGGGTATTGTTTGTCGAACTCGCAAGTTGAATATCTGAATTTATCATTTTTACATTTCAAGCTTATCAAATCGAGTCGAATCACTATTAAATTCGTGACAATTGGAAGTTCAGTTTTTTTTATACACCTACTTTACTGTTTTTATGTTTCTAACTTACAAAACCATGTTAACCTATTCTTAAACTCTTGTTAACTTTTTTGATTTGATCATGTTCACCGGCTTCATTATGAGTTTTATAGAAATTTATTTGTTAAATATGGTAAATTTTGAATGTTGATAGATTTAATTTAATTATTTAGATTTAAAACATATTTAAATCAAATTGTTTTCATTTTTTATATCTTAATTATTTATTACACACTGTTAATACATATTAAATAGTGAAAGTAAACTCTTACGAATTTACGATTCAAGTTTACCATACGAATTTATTGTCACAATTTTATTTATACTTACAAGTTTAGATGTGTTAAAGCATTTTAACTCCAAAATGGTGCCAGTTTTAACAAATGTTAAACTTAAACCATTTTACTTGACAAATTTATATCCAAATCTTCGCTGAGTTCATTCTTAAAGCCTAAATATATAATTCAAAGATTATATCACATAAATCCAATACTTTCTTTGTCTAACTAAAACAAAATCTATCAATAACTGTGGTCCACTTAGCTTGAGTTTCGAGTTTGAAGAATGGTCTAGAGGATCCAAGTTTAATTACTGGGGGAGTGGCCACGGTCAAGTGCAGTGGACTGTCCACTTCCCTCCTTTACCCAAAAATAATTAAATTGTTACCGCATGTGGTAAATTTTGAAAAAAAAAAAAAAATTCTTAACCGTTCAAATTTCAAATCAACAGCTGAGATCCAGACAATAGATGGAAGAGGATATTAAGGGCAGTGGACTGAAATTGAACCCAATTTCTGGTATATCTTTAAAAACACTAAAATACAACATGTTTGTATGCTTATTTCTTTATGACTTCATCCCTCAGTAAATGAATTAAATATCCCAACACATAAGCTGATGCACAAGGTGTATGAATATGAAAGCCCATACAGGAACTTGAAAGCTGAGATATCCATGGATACAAGCAAAACCCACTATTCTATATACTATCAATTATTACATTCTCAGTGTTATTGAATTTTTTACAAGGAAACCAGGAACATCCATTCCAAAAATCATCAATCCAGCAACAAAGAAGTAAAACCCACGTGACATTTTACTCACAATGCTGAATTCACCAAAACCAACTTCATTGATTAAATATTTTACACCTCCCGGAAAAAGAAAGCAGCGCTGCATTATTATAACAAGCCTGTGCTTCCAAATGGATTGTTACTTTGTGGATGCGAAACAGGATTCACGGGAAACGCCCTATATCCTGCATCACCAAAGGGATTGGCTGGGTTCATCAACATATGTTGCTGTTGCTGTTGAGGCTGATAAGGTGGGTAAGGACCAAATGGATTCACTTGCGGTTGAGCCATGGCTGCCATTTGGACGGCTGTCGGTGGAGGGATGTTGCTTGATGGTGCGAATGCATCATGCACTTCAAATGGATTCGGGGCAGGCACTCCGTACCTTGCCTGCTGATTTGCAGATCTATACGAAGCTTCGTCGTATAAGCTGTTCAGAGTGAGGGTGTCCAATCCACCCGCCTAACATTCATGGACACAAAAAAGAGTAAAACTTTTTAACCAAGGGATGATTTTATGATAGCCAAAAATCCAACCAATTCTCTTATATTTTTGTCAGTAAAATAGCATAATCTATCGATATGATGACCATTATGGATCTAAATAAGTTTAGGACACACTAATTCAACAACAACAGAGCCTTAATTCCACTAAGTGGGGTCAGTTATATAGATCAAATGACACCATTAAGTTCTGTAAAAAGCATTAAGTTCATACAGCAGACCATGCCTAAATGCATAATACATTATGACACTGACACATTTAAGCAACTGATTCTTTAAAATCATTTACCCAAGCAGTGATTTTCTTCATCAACATACCGATTTCCCTCAACTTTAAAATCATTTAAAGAGTCAGGTTCCTATGTATGAAAATATGAAAACTAATAAACCAGGAATCAGTCCATGCACCAGTCCGGGTCCTTAAAAACCATTCCAGCTTAAGAAGTCGGTAAAACCAACACACCAAAACGTAAATCAATTTCATGAAATGGTAGAACAATAAGAATAATATGGCATAAAATTGTTTACTTGTGATGTTGAGAATCATAACATAAATCAATTTCGATAAATGTAGAGACATATCTAAACCAAGTAACCATACTTTAAATTTAGAACTATGTTGATAAAATAATGTCCCACAAAGGACAAATGGAAGACTTACCAATTGCCTCTCATTGACTGAAGAAATATTGTTACTTGGAGTGGTGACGAGGGCAAGCTCCCAACCAGTTGGATCAAAATCTTTTGTTTGAGCAGCACTTGAATCAAAAGTTGATGCTGTTCCTATAAGCATAAAACGCATCCATTACCTACTGAGCAAGTAATAAACTAGACCATGAAGCAGAATTTTGAGGAGAAAACAAAAGGCCAAAATCTTACCAGTTTCAGTGGGAACTATAGCTAGGGCTAGTGCATTTCTTTCCTCTATTGATGAAGCATCAGGTGCTGCGTCATTCAAACCCTGAAACCAGGGCAGGAATGAGGCAAACTAGACAAATACATTATTACCAGATGTAACCAGACTCTGAACAAAAGGCTTACCAGCAAATCTCCAGTTTCAAAATTGTTTTGAGGAGGAGGAGCAGCAGCAGGGGCAGGAGCAGGCTCAGAAACCGGGACAACAGTATCAACAACTGGCACTGATGGCTCCTGTTCTTCAACAGGTAATTCACTGTCTTCTGCAGCTGAAGCTTCTTCTGGTCTGTATGTCAACTGAAGCTGTTGTAAAGAACAATATATCAGTGGTGGAAAAAGAAAAAGATAAATAATATTTTATAATTTTCAAGAAACATTTTCAGGAAAACTATACAATAATGGAAACAGACTATAAGTCTATGACAATTACACTCTCCATAAACTTAATCAATTATGTACTAACCAATGATTCACTTGGAACTGTAACCACTCGTGGTGCCTCCCTAATGTACTCTTCCATGGTTGCAAGAAAGGATTGTGGAGGCTGCAAAAGGTCAGCGTTGCAAGAACAATGGGAATCAAAAAGAGAAAGCATGTTAAATCAAAACATGAAACCGAAGCAAACACAAAGAAATACCTCTCTTAAGACAGGAAATTGGAAATTTCTAGCAAGTTCTAATCCTTTGCAGACTTCATAGAAATCCGAGAGACTGGCAGCCTACAGCAACTTAGGGTTTTTAACCATAAGGATATTGAAGTTAAACTGCAAAAGCCTTGCTGGCTGTTTCAGGAAACACAGTTGCAAAGCATTTGATAGAAATTATGTGCAAATTATCACCTGCTGACCAGCACGTTTATAGACATCAAAGGCTGTAATGGCCTCATGTTTGGGCATCTCAAAAAACTGCAAAGAAATCACAAAATTATTACTTAGAAATACAACTCAAGTGTTTTGTAAAAACTTGATCCTCAACACATGAACATGCCGGTTTACCTTATCAATAAGATTGATAATTCCATCATTAATAGCACAATAAATCTTAAAGCTCTCTTTCAATACCTGTATTTAAGGACCAGGTCAATGTGAAATAATACAACATTGTTAAGAACTTTATATCCAAATGCCATATAACAAAATTATGGATTATATACCACCAATGAAAAATATAAATATTATCAGAAAAAAAGAAATAAGAAAACACATTTACAACACCTCACTGGCCAAGAAGGCAATCGGTAGTTGCAAGTCCTAACAAATTCTGTGAAAGAGATCACATCCTTCTAAATTTTCAATTTCCAGCTACGAATCATTTAAACATATAACCATTAAAACAAATTGTCCATGGAAAGGATACCATTCCCAATGACAGGTATATTAGATATCAATAAACAAAACTTATTATCACCATTGAAACTTTGATCCAACACAGATGATATTCTGAAAGGACCCTATTCAGTGGTAAGGTCTATGCTAGGAGATCTAGGCAAACAAAGTTAGCACCAACAAAGGACTAACATGCTTTTAAGGTTGCAGGGTTTGACTTTCCTTTTTGAAGTAAGATTAGGATATTAGCTGTCCTATAGGGTGGCCTTTTGGGTTTCTGTGAAAGTTGTTTATTTTGATTATATTAGCTGATAGAAGCATTAGGATAGTTAAAAAGGAATAGTTTGTGAGTGGTATTTTGGGAGAAGAGGATCAGGTTCTGTATCAGGCCTGCTTCTTCATCTTGGCCGCGAGGGAGTTATTTACTTCCAGCAGATTGGTGTAATCAATATATCAGTAATATATAACTGATTCAGTGGTATTTTGTGGCTCCGTCTTGTTAGTCTCTAACATATTCCCATCCCTATCCTTCATGGAAAAGACATCAGTAACTAAAAGTAATTGAGTAAATGTTTGACTCTTGTTCCTTTCTAAGGTTGGCTTCTAAGGTTAATAATTTGCATTTCCATTGTTGAAATCACAAAAAGAGAAAAAAGTTCAAGGTTTATGAAATAAAGAATTCAAAGGATAAACTAACAATCCTCATCCATAAATTCCCGTGTCTCGTGCGATACAGAAAAATGGCTAATGCCAAAATATATTCATCTAAACCAAAAAATTTCTAAACAAAGTACTTTGTCCATTCTGAACCAACTATAAACGAAGAGGATCTTTAGATAAACATAGCTAAAGGCATACCAGAGCCAACGCATATTGTATCACAAAATTGCTAACAGCAGCACCTTCTGGCTGAAAAATTGTAGCACACATTCAGTCAGTACTATTGAGAACATACAGAACATGAGCAATAAATTCCCAAAAAGAAAATTGAATTAAATCAATTCCAACCAAACTGATATGTAGAAATACAGTGGTCAAAACAGAAAAACAAGTATAGAAAAATGAAGTTAATAATTATACTATTAAATATTAATATCCATAAGTCCAGCAGCATTACCCGGCAACCAACAAGCCGATAGAGCAGCTGCTGCAAAGCAGGCAACTGCACTAGTAGCTCCTCACTGTCCAAATCCCTGGTCCTGCTGTACCCCTGCTAAAGCTTACCAGGAACAAAAACCAGTTGAGTCACACAAAGCTATATACTGTTTAGTTTAAAAAATGTGCTTTATTAATAGCAAATCTAGTAAATCTACACCAATCACTGCAAAGTTCATAAAAATGTCAAACAGCAACATCAGCAAATCAAATAGAAATATACACAATTAAAAAAAGAAAAAAATGCGGTTATATGTTACACCTAATCTTTTCTTGGAGAAATTATTCAGTATGCCTAGTGAGGTGGGTGCATATACCACATTTCCATAGATAGAAATCAACTTATCACTTAGAATAACACTTGGATTTTTATAAATGAGGCGTGTTTAGTAACATAATGCAAAGGGGAAGTGAGCATAGATCATTAAAAAGAGACGCCAATATGTGATGCAATTGGTATCTTTATTATTGTTGGCCAACAATGATATTATTATCGTTGAAATTGTTGTTGTACTTCATATCACTTCTCGTCTTTCCATCATGCAACCAAGTATAAACTGAGAGTCTGAGATTTTCATCATTCTGAACAAGGTTTCAATATTGCTTAAGAAATTGACAGAACTTTATGTCTGGCTAGTAGGAAATAACGCAATTCTAAGTATAAAGAGTAAATAGTATCTGATATTAAAACTGTGGGTGTTTCATTCCCACGATTTTGTCTCACTGATTAATAAGATGAGTATGGGCTAAGGGCCCCATTTTTTACCCCAAAAAAAAGTCTGATACAGGTCTGACAAGCTTAAAAACAAGCAAGAATAATGCACCAGGGCAAAATACAATTATAGATAAGAAGCATAAGGAAAAAAATATTCATGTCTTCTATTAGTCTTCTTGTTTTCATATATCTCTTCATTTCTAATCAGACAATATCATAGATGCCACAAACTTGAGGTACTTGTTATCAGAAAAGAATACGACTACTTCATGAAATTACCTTCTCCTGTCCTTCAGCTGGCCTGGGTAGACGCTCAGCTTCAATATCATACTTTAGAACCCGGAAACATTCAAGTCTTTCTTCCAAAAATAATGCATAAGTACGAACCCAAGCAGAGCAATCCCAAGCTGCAAGTAATTCAAATCATACATTAAATCAAATAACAAACTCAATACAAAAATATTGGACCAATATCATCAGTCTATGGATAACAGTAAAAACAATTATAAGTGATAAATAATAACTGATTATAAGGTCATAAAATTAACCTATAGGGCTAGAATCATCCTTGAAATTAGAAAGTTGGAGAATTCGTCCTCTTAAAGAGAAATTCAGAAGTTCTTCCCTAAAAGTAGGATCACCCTCCCTCAATAACCTATGGATGACAGTCAAAGTTTTCAATGCCACCTGTGAACAAGAAAAGTGAAAGTCAAAGCATATCCAACCAGCATAACATTATTGGCATTTGACAAGAAAAAAATATAAGCAATCAATTAATTCTCCAAGATGGATTTTTTTATTTCCACACCTCCAACAAGGGAGAGATGGAGAGCAGGAAGAGAATAATGGGGAAATTATTATTATGTGTAAATTAGGGAATAAAGATAAATAAATGAACATTCAAATATTTAATCAATTTTATTTTGAAATTAATTATCCTTTTGTTAGTCTTTTCTTTATTTATAATTATTATTATTAACAGCAATATCTCGTATTCTATATATTGTCCTAATTAATTAGAATCTGGAGAGCCTTTTGATTGGTTAGTAATAAAGTTATCTTGGCCACTTAGCCATCTCTTCACATTCCTGTTTCTCTGTGTCTCCCCTTTTCTTCTACATCTCCCTCATTCTCCACTCAGCCCCCTCCTGCTTTTCCAGTTATTTCTCTTTGCTAATTCATCACTGCTGATAAATGATCATTATATATGAGATAAGAAACAGCAAGGCCTCATTTGTAGTCAAAAGTTCCAAATTTCTTTCGGCATATATCATTGAGAATGTCATTAAAGTTATTTAATCACGTTTCATACAATATAAAGAAACAGCATTCCTCACTATCATCATCTGAGAACAGTTTCTCATTTAGATATAGGATGTCCATATTTGGCTTAGAACGTCTACATGTTAATTTTTAAAAAAAAATATTTTTTTTTAAAAAAGGGCGCAAAATATAAAGTCTTCTAACTGGGAACTTTAAGAAATGTTACAGAAATTTAAAAATGTATTTCATATCAAGACAATCCAAATCTGTTGCAAAACAGTAGCACTGTGCTGCTGTTTTGCTGTATCATAATATTCTGCAGCGGCAAAGAATTTCCACATGCATCCTCACTCAAAAATGCTATGCTGATAAATAGCCACCCATGCATCAGTTGATCAAGGAGGACCATAATAGCTACTAATCAATACTCATCAGATAAAATTTCTTCTATCTTCCAGGAAGAAATTGATAAATGCTAAGTGTCCTTAGTCACTCTTAAAAGAGGCATACCTTGATGGACCCCAAGGGAATGGAAACCCATAATGAGTTCTTTTTCTATATTTCTATCTCTGTTAGAGAGGAAATTCTTCCCTTAACCTCCTCAGAAAATAGTAAAGGGGGGAAGAAAGAAAATGCGGCTTGAGTCTAAATTGTATTAGCTATCCTATTTTATCCTATTCAGCTTCCTTAAAATAACTGTCATGTGGTCCCTTTATGATGCTCAGCCAATGACTGCTTGAAGAGGGGTCACTACTGAATTTTGAATTGGAGAGCCTTGTCAAACTATTTTCCTATATTGAAACACGGAATGCTGAGGGCCAAACAAATAGGCAACTCTTCACTGTGAAAAGTCATTAGATTCACATTCATTTAATAACTCTACACTCACACGTATAACCGCAATACAGATGGACTGATACTAGGATAGATAGGAAGAAAAAAGCTAACATACACACAGAATCATACTCACAGCTTATTTACAAGACAGAGTTTCTATCACTTGCATCAACTTAATTGCAAATGGTAAATTCTGATTATAAATTCAAAAATATCTAAACCCCAGTGCTCCTTTGCATCGCATTCTCTTCTTTAACAAGATAGAGTTTCAAAGGATCAGGACCAGCGGGGTAAAGAAGAATTCTTGTCCAGAACATGTATATAGGCAGATAATTAAATATTCAAACTAAATCGTAATTCTATGATATAGCCTTATAAATGAATAGATCCAGCAACACATGTCAATACCGTCCAATTTCGTGTCTTGGCCAATCGGCGAGAAAGTGCAAGAATGCAGTATGCAACATCAGCTCGGGGTCGAATAGCAGTTGTGGCGAACATGATTTCTACAAAAAAGAAAAAACAACACAAATTTCTCATTCTTCACCAGTACAAGCAAAATCCCAGAAGTTCAAGTTGGATCTACCAATATAAATCACTCACTTCTAAGATGTCTTTCTTTTGGGGGGCACTCAACGTGGTTCGTAGCTTTGACTATAGCCACATCCAATTCCTAACAATAGGAACCAATCAAACCATAGCCAAAAACAAAGAAAGATTGAAGATATGAAATCGAATCAACGAAAATTTTCTTGGCACACTATCTATATTTGCAATACGAAAAAGACCAAATTAAGTACCGCGTAATCACTGTTGACATGGGCAAGACCAACTTTGGTGGTGTCTTTCAGGGCACCATACGCTTTTCTCCAAGTCTGAAGCGTACCCATTTCCACACTTCCAGCGCTTGATCTCTCTCTCGTACACAGTACAAGTGGTATTCACCCGTTGATTTAGGCTCCCTTTCCTCGCGCGCGCGCGCTCCCTCTCTCTCTCTCAGTGGGAGAAAAGGGATCAAAAATTAGGAGGATTCCAATTTGTCGGCTTCGTTAGATTTTCCGGGAAGATAGAGAACAGGATGAACTGATCGATCGAACGAACAACCTCCAAAGAGGAATTGGGTATCGAAGAGATGGTAGCGTATGCTGTTTCGTTGGCGTGAATTTCTTTTTCTTGGAAGCAGGAGTTCGAAGTTCCAACTTTCTTGTTGTCTTTTGGCGGTACCAACTGCGCTGTGCGTCATCATTTTTATTTTTAAATTATATTTTTATACATTTTTAGTTATAAATATTATTGTTTTTTTATATTTAAAATATCAACTATGTAATTTTAAAATAATAATAATTATATATTTTGATTAAAGTACTCTTAAATTTTTTTATAAAAAAAAGGCTAAAGTATATATTGGTCATTTATGTTTGCCACTGGTATTATTTTAATCCCTTAAGTTGACTTAACGGAAAATACTGACCAACAATTTTAAGTGAGGACTGAGGACTATGCAATTAAACGCTGATCAAGTAGGCTTATAAGTTAGTATATTAATAAATTAATATTTAAAATCTTATTAATTTAAAAATATTTAATCTTTTTTGACAAAAAATATATTTAATCTTCACAAGAAAAACCGTAAAATAGTCTATGAAGATTAAATATTTTCAATTAATAGAATTTAAAATATTAATTTATTAAAATACTAACATATAAATATGCTTGGTCAGCATTTAATTGCATATTCATTGTTTAAAATTGTTAAGTTAGTATTTTCCGGGGTGTTAACATTAAGGGACCAAATGTACACTTTACAATTTTGAGGGACTAAAATGATATCAGAGACAAACATGAAGGACCAAATGTATACTTTATTTTAATTTTATTTAAGAATTTTAAAAAAAAATTAAAAGTGGAAGTTATTTTAAAAAAAAATTTAAACATTCAAGTCAATAAACATGAATAAAAAATTATGAAATGCGTTCCGTTTATAGTGATCATTTATTTTTATAATAACGGTCAACATTTTCCGCTCTAGTGTATAGAATTCGAAGATGGAATATAAGTTTAGTAAATAATTTATATATTTTATTTGATCACATGGGACCTACATTGTGCATTAAAAAAGGAATGATCTGGCCAACAGTTGGCACCTCCCTTCTTTATGAGATTCTCTCTTTTTTTTAGGAAAAGGTTGGGTCAGATTGTCAACCAAAAAAAAAAAGTTCATCTCATATAAATTTGGATGTGATATAAGTATATTGATTTCTTCAATACTACTTAAAATATAATACAGTAACAAGTAAAAATAAGAAGACGGAATTTTGACCAATTAATTGGTAAAAACTTAAAACTTATATTCCTGGTAACACAAGACAAAAAGAGATGATATAGAATGGTACCACAAATAAGTGACATACTCATTACAAATTTAATGCTATACTGATGTATGCTTAAGTTTTTAACATTCAGAAACTTTTCTACTTGTTCATTGTGAGTACCATAAACTCTTCATTCATCAACTTTTCTACTCATAATTTTTTTGTTATCCACTTGCTTTGTGGCTGTTATGGGAGGTCTTCTCTTTGGTTATGATCTAAAAATTACTGGTAGAGTAGTAACTTCCATGGAACCTTTTTTGGTCATCAGATTCTTCCCCTCTGTGTACAGGAAAATGAAGGGCATAAGCCATCAGAGCACATATACTGCAATTTTGATAATGAACTTCTTACATTGTTCACTTCTTCTCTATATCTCGCCACATTGGTAGCTTCTTTCTTTGCTTCCAACACCACAAGAATCCTTGATCATAAACCTTCCATGTTTCTTGGTGGATTGTTCTTCCTGGTTTGATCAACAAAAGCACCTCCTGCCATATCTTAATTTGAAGTAATTAAGAATACAATTACTTTTTGCCTTTTGCTTTCTCTGTAAATTATTATGGATTAGCTTTGTATGCTATATATAGGACTTGAAATGAAGACAAAATATAAAACTTAGGGGATGTTCCGACAATATAACAAGATATTGCCTTTTTTAAACCTAAAGGATAATCATATTATCCTAATTTGTTGATTTTAACTGGAGTTGTTATGGAACAATTGTAGCATCAATGGTTAGGAAAGAAAGTAGTGGAAGTACCATGAAATTCACGCATGACCTTTGATGATACAACAACCTTTGTGGATCTTGTAGATGATGAAGGAGTAGAACATTTTATTAAATTTAATGAAGAAAGTGATTGTGTGTATGTAGGAGAGAATATAAATGACAATACACAATCAACAAGGGATGATGCAAGAGATGAACAACATGTATAAGTTGTATTTTTCTTCCTTCTAATATAACACTTGAAGAGATCATGTACAATGGTATATACCACAAGTGGCATATTAATTATCACTTTGGATGGTACTGATGATACATGCTTTAAGTTTTAACATTCAGAAACTTTTCTACTTGTTCATTGTGAATACCGTAAACTCTTCATTCATCAACTTCAAATACTAGCATCTTGATGCTCTCCATTAGGAACAAACTTCCTCCAAAACCAATGTGACTTCCACACATTGTTCATCTCTTCAATGGGGACACCCTTTGTCTCTGGGAGGAGAAAAGCAACGAAAATGGTCATTATGACGACGAAGAAGGCGAAGAAGAAGAAGAGGCCAAACTTCAAGTGGCAGAGCATGGTGAGGAAGACTTGGGCAATAGCAAACGTGAACAACATGTTCACTGCAACATTAACAGCTTGCCCTGCAGATCTGACCTCAAGAGAGCATATTTCACTTGGCACCAACCAACCTAACGGTCCCCAAGACCAAGCAAATGCTGCAACATATGCACATATCAAGAACAAAATGAAGTTTGCATCTCCTTTGCTCAATGATCCCTCACCATTGATCCCGAACTTCAAAGCTATCATCACTCCCACCAGAATCTGCAGATAGAAGCATCTCAATAATTAGTAATACATACGAACTGTTTAATTAGTTCTGATTGGTATATATTAGAATATAACAATTCCCCATCGACTAATTAGAAAAAGGATTGAAGGCATATAATGTTAAGGGAAGTCCTATCAGATTATACCTGGCATATGAACATTTGGACTCCACCTTCAAGGAACAAAATCCTTCTTCCAAACTTATCAACAGAGAATATGGAAACCAATGTGGCTAGGACGTTAACAAGTCCGGTAATAACCGCGGACATGAGAGCAGCATCATTGCCGAAGCCAATGGTTTTGAAAAGGACTGGTGCATAAAACATAATAACGTTGATGCCTGTGAGTTGTTGGAAGAAGGGAATGAAAGAGCAGAAGGTCAGTTGAGGCCTATATCTTGGTTGTAAGATGTTCTTCCATGGATGTTCCACAAGTCTAGCTGCTTCACTCGCTTTGATGATGTCTTGCAACTCTTCATCAATGTTTTGTGTGCCACGAATCTTCTGCAACATGGCCTTAGCTTCATCACGCTTCCCTCTTTCGATCATTGAGTTTGGTGTGTCACTGAGAAAAAGAGATCCTACACACAACAACAATGCGGGAACTGCTCCTACTCCCAGAGAAATTCTCCATCCATTTTCAAGCTTAGCAGTTCGGTAATTGATAAGGTTTGCAATCAGAATGCCAATTGTTATCATCATCTGAAATCCCATGTTGAGTGCTCCTCTGATTTTTGTTGGAGCCATTTCGGATAAATACACAGGAACGGACTATATATCAAGAAAAAGGAAAAAATAAGTTAGCTTTTAACATACTTTAACAATGATGTCTGTAGTGCATAAAGGCATTAGTTCTACAACCGATGTGGATATAGCCGATGTAAGTGCATGTTTGTTTTAGCTTTTTAAAAATATTTTTAAATTTAAGAGGTAAGTATGTTATAAGAAAAGTGCTTAAAAAGCACTTTTTTTGGAGTTCCCAAACAAAAAAGTATTGGATGAATAAACACGATTAAAAAGTTGTTTCAAATTACTTTCCAAATTAGTGTTGTGAAATTCGGTGTAAAAGATGCATACCATGATAGGTAGATGAAAACCCGGTGTAAACGATAATTGAATAAGCAACTAATGTAGAAATTCAAAAGTTAAAGACCTTATTTATAAAAATGACACCAGTTATACTTTCTATACTGGGAAGGCTTTAAAAATGATATTTTACACGAAAGTATGATAATTGACATTACTTACTTGATTGCAATATCCCACTCCAAAACCTAGCAAGAGACGGCCAATGATGAGCATTTCAATGTTCACTGCAAAGCCATTCAGTAATGCACCAACAAGGAAGAACAATCCACCAAGAAACATGGAAGGTTTACGACCAAGGATTCTTGTGGTGTTGGAAGCAAAGAAAGAAGCCACCAATGCGGCGAGATATAGAGAAGAAGTGAACAATGTAAGAAGTTCATTGTCAAATTTGCAGTATGTGCTCTCATGACTTATGCCCTTCATTTTCCTGTACACAGAGGGGAAGAATTTGACCAAAAAAGGTTCCATGGAAGTCACTCCACCAGTAATTCCCAGATCATAACCAAAGAGAAGACCTCCCATGGCAGCCACAAAGCAAGTGAGTAACACAAAAACTGTGACTTTTCCTTCATAAT